>LGRX02014412.1:0-33231 GCA_001247695.2 Cymbomonas tetramitiformis | reverse complement strand
CCCCTATGCGTGTGCGCGCCCTCGAGCTCAACCCACCCCCTAGGATTCAATCCCAATTTTCCACGTATGTAGTTCTTCTCACCTAATAAGCTTTTTTTGACACCCATAACATTCATGAAATCTGTGAAATTCACATTGGGAGTTTCTGATAGTAAGATTGGTTCTAATAAACCTTGAGTGGTCCTAAAGATACGTTCGTCGTTGGTGTCAGTCGGTGTGTAATATCCAAGGTACCCTCCCACAGCCGAGCCTGTCATGGCGTTGGCGAAGCCGTAACGAGACCTTGCTGTACTGACTCGCGTAGACTCCGGTGCATCTGAGTATATTTGTTCCACGCTATGCAATTTTGTCAAATTGTTTTCCGTACCTACCTTTGGATTGACATGTACGATATCATAATTGCTTTTGGGATGTGGCTTCAATCGTGCCGGCAAGGATATCAGATCACCTTCAGTTGAGTATAATACTTGCTTTTCGGTCGGAGTGTTAATCGGTTCTTGCAAAGGATTTATTGTTGGGTTAAAATGATGCCCTTCCACATTGTTTATTTCTGCTACATAATTGCTTTGACCACCACCGTTAGAGTGTCCGGTGACCGATAGCTTATAGCCACCGTATTTCATTTTGACATCGTCAAATCGTTGTTGTGCTTCTTGATATCTTGATGTACTACGTTGTTGTTTCATCAATGTCAAAAGATTTACATACCAATCTTCTACGTTTTGTCCACGTGAGATGTCCTGGGCAAGAGTGTTAAGACTTCCAAATTCTGCATCAGAGCCTCGATATGCAATAATAACGTCTTGGCTTTTAGGATTGACCAACGTTGTAGAGTTTCTACCCGACAAACTTCGGTCTACGTAATAACCCGGAAGTCATTTCATAATACTTTTCAACCGACCTCGGCCACCATAACTATAAGCATAAGAAACATCTGATGCCCGTGCATACCTTATTTGTGTAGGATTGTCCCTAGACGTGATATTAGCACCAAAGACTTTGTTCAGGGCGGTTCTTGGAAATTTCACGGCGTCTTGACTTAAGGCATTCAGCAAATTAGAGGTGTCCCTTTGTGTATACTTGTCAACATCGTTAGGTTTCATGATTGGTTTACTCTTGACTGTGACCATAGTTTTGAAAGGTTTACTGCTGTTGTCAGACCTGTTACGCGAAACCGGACTATGTATTTGTTTCTCATCTTTATCGACATCCACATAATTACTAAAAGAACGGGTTGACGGACGACAGTAAGCATTGGATTGATAGCTTTGATTACAAGGAACTTGCATTAGTTTTTTATTTGGGTGTTAAATCACCTCCGGCTATGTAACTTCCCAATCTTTGTAGAGGTGATGGAGGTGGTACCTGACTTCGTGTTGTTGATCTTGTGGAAGCTAGGGTACCAATTATTCTGGGCGACGACATTTCGGGTAAATTCAATGATTCTTGAACTGCAAGTTTCATATTTCTATCCTTTCCAGTAATCCTTGACGGTCCAGCTTCAGGAGTGGTTGGTATTAGTTCTTTGGATGCATCTGCGACCATGGCGTCTCGGTCTTGAGCGTCTTTGGCAATACGCTGCAACGCTTGATTATTGATATCGTCTTGTGTCATTGTCAGCATTGGATTCATTGTCATCATAGGATTAGGCATGGTTATATTAATACCACTGCTATAGTCCTGAATATCTCTCACTAATGCATTGGAATTTATCCCTGAATCTCTTAGAGTGTTATAGAACACAGCACTGTTCTTAGGGGGCATCGTTATTACGTAGTTGCTTTTAGCAAGTTTACCATATCCTTGAAACAGAGTGTCGGAACTTGAGCCGTTGGCAATTCCCATCATTTTCATACAATTTCTACGTCCAACCTCATCGGTCAATATTGTTCTCATTAAAGTAATATAGAAAAAGTTTATTTACTATTGCTCGGTCCGGGATGGTGATTTACTGGTGCATGATTATTGGGGGCAACAATCGCTATACGGCCAAATCGACGCAGTTGGCTTTTTGATTTGCAATACCGTCGTGCCCCAAGGGCCCTTCCTTTCGGAGCTTAAGGTTTGAAACCGCAATATGGGTTGGTCATTTGTATACATTACGATTTTCTTTTTTTCAACAACTTAATCTCAGGGTCTGGAATATCAACAAACTCATTCTCTTCCGACTTATCATAGAATATCAACTGATACTTACGTTTACTTTTCCTTGATCGATTAAGCTTGAGGTATCCTTTGAGGGTCTTCTGGTAGTTTGGCGATTTCTTGTCGCTGATAAACACATTGACCTCGTAGTTGTCGTAGTTTCTAAATGTCTTGGAAGCAATATTTCCTTCTATACCCTCTTTCTTCAACGCACGCTCAGATTTTGCGGCCTGTTTGTTTTCACTATCAGTCTTAGTCCCACGAGTTTCTTTGGATGGTTTGGAGACAGTACCTTGAACCTCTTTCAGTTCTCGCGGCTTGTATTGTCGGCTTAAGGTATCACCGTCACCGTCCTCTATCACGAAAGACAATCCCTTTCTACTTCGGACCTTATACACCTGTGTAGACCATGTTTGGCTTTCCTTGTCAAAAAATGTCTTCTTGGTCACACGTAATCGCACCCGATCGCCTGGCTTAATGTCTAATTTCTGCAAGAGTTTGGCAGTTTGATTGCGTTTCAACAAGACACTTCTAATAACACGATTCTTGTTCATGTCATCAGGAGGGGTATCATTGATATTACCTTGGTTTACCGTTTCATTATAATTCTCAACGATTGAGTCCAAATAGTCAACCCAATTGTTTCTACCTGTGCTCGCCTCGTTGATATTAAATCTTCGTTTCAAAGTTTTGTCGAATCTTTCAATTTTACTTTGCCGAGTGTGGTCCTCTTTTTGAGACGTGTAATGTTTGATTCCCTTCTCTTTCAACAATGCTTGAACTGGTTTGTTCGTAAACTCGCTGCCTAAGTCTGTACTCAAAGTGTCCATCTTGGTTTCGCTTATCAATCGTCTCATGGCAGGGACGATACCCTCCACATCCTCTTGTCTTTTATTGTTTTTATCTCTGACCGTCTTAGATTTCAAAGCAACTTGTCTATTGGGGATACGGTGGGGTAACCCACCGTAACGAGGCGTTACGGTGGGTTAACCATGCCCTAAGGTCTTAGCTATTTATTATCATTCTGAAGCATTATATCGGGTCATACGCGTGACACACATTGCCTTTAGACTCATATCCACCATGTGAAATGGAAAATATACCGCTAGATCGCCGACAGGGTAGAAAAAACTTGCCACCGCAAGCGAAAACAACGAAACACCCTGAAAAATACATATTCAGTGCATTTTTCAAGCCATACCCCCGCGTGTAAACCGCCTCAGAATTCCATCTATAATCAGATGATAACTGAACCCCATCTAAGGGAGGTCCCCTAGGTGCCATAGATGATAGAAAAATTCTAATATACATGTTCCAGATGCGAACTGCGTTCTTAAAATCTACCCATAGATGAAAAAATGGGGTAACCCACCGTAAGGATTTGGGGCATTTTTCTGCTTGACCCCTTGATATTAGGGCGTATATAAGGCACACCTATACGATATGTCTAGTATTTTTTGCAAGTCTACGCATTAATACAACACCTAAGGTGTGTCAAAAAGCATGGGTTTGCCAAGTTGTCACAATATGCTAGCCCTAGCATGCGGTTTCCGAAAACCTCTTACGGTGGGTTAACCCACCGTAAGGTGCGCCCAATAGACAAACTGCGTAGGCACGGTTGGTGTTTACGTTTACCGCGGTCAGAATCACGGCATATCATTTGTTCACCGACTTGTCTTTGGGTATGAAGGCCAGGTCGGCTTGTATAGAGACCTTATCGACTGGCCCATAGGTCGGAAAGTAATCTTTACGGGTTACACGTTTGGGTTGTGCCAAAACTTGCGATGTTTCAGTTTTGGAAATAGCAGCCTTGACTTGAGACTCTGTGACTTTATAACCTTGTGCCTTAAGCTTTTTGGTGAATGCACTAGCACTAGATTGGCCAAACTTTGGGTCCAGATATAATTCCTGAAGTCTACTCTCAGATATCGGTTTACTTGTCATACTGTACTATATAATAGTCTTACATATAGTATACAATGACTTATCAAATCAAAGAGTATACAAGAAGTCAGGCACGTAAACTCGGAGTTAAGGTAAGCCCATCAAATAATCAAAGCAAAAAGATTGATGTTTTCAAGGATGGTAAACTGGTCGCTCAAGTGGGTCAGCGTGGTGCTTCTGATTATCCAACATACATGGCTGAGAGGGGTAAAGAGTATGCAGATGAAAGACGTCGGTTGTACAAACTTAGACACAAAAAAGATCGCAATGTGGTCGGCAGCAATGGTTATTACGCAGATAGATTGTCGTGGTGACCTATACATCAAAAAAGGTGGCATATTAGGTCATATTATGGATTATATATAATATAACGAAAATATGACCTAATCTGCCACCTTTTCAGATTCATCTGGTGTCATCTGGTGGCATCTGCTTGTTCACACTGTGATATCAAGAAAGCAACGATTGACACAAATGAAATAAAGGAACATTCTTTCAATGTTCCCGGTGTTTCCGGTCTCATCAGCAACAAGAGGAACAATCAAAGATTATTCCCGGAAAGAATGTTGCCCGTGTTGCCGATGAATGCATGTCAAATTTCTGGAAATACGAAAAGGTGGGTAAATAGGTCATATTATAGACTATATATAAGATAATGAGAATATGACCTAATGTGCTGCTGAATATATCAGCTTGACTGTATATTCGGTGTGTGGTAATCAGAATAGATAAACGGATAAGCAGAATACCGAGTCTTCCCGTTATATGTTCGGGGTCTAGGGTTCCGGGACCGGTGACAGTCATACACCCTAACTATAGGAATGACAGTCGGGGCGTCACTTCCAGCACACCACCTAGGGTGGTGACTGGCAAACTAGGTGGTCACGGAACTGAAACAAACACCTACTCAGCTTCGGTGGAAATAAGCATCCTACAGGAGAACCTGTCCTTTCTGGCAGGGTAACTCCTGAAACTAGCAGTCAGTTGGCATACTGCAGAATACAGATACAGTTAAAACCCTAAATTAAGCCCATCTTGGGGCAACCTGAACCAACAGCATAACAGTCTGGAGGCAGGCTAATCTCGATCTCGTCAACTCTAGCCACGTCGAGAGTGCCCGGGAGAGCCGGTGCCACTGTTACAGCGCCCAGGAGAACTGGTACCACTGTTTTTCAAATCATGCGTAGAGCAAATTGAGGGAATTGAAGATGTGCCGATGTCGTTGCAGGTAGTTGCACCGGGTGCAACCAGTTCGGTCCTGTGCTGAATTGAAGAAGAAAGTTCATCTCCGGTTCCACCGCCCCAGGCGGGTGGCTCGTAGTCCGGCGATGGCGGAGCACCACCCGGCGAGGGCGGCTCGGTAACAATCGGAGCTGCCTCAGGTGGCTGCGGGGGGCCCGGGAGCCACGTCCACCCGTACCCGTACGTAGCGCGGTACCAGCTGTGGTACCAGCCCTCCGGTTGCCAGTAGAGATCCGGCGGGATGGCTGCGGGCGTCAGCACACCAGCACCACCGACCTCGTCGCCGATGCGCCCTGTTGCTGAAGATGTTGGCGCGGAGCGATCACGCGAAGGCGCGGCAGTTGCACAAATAACAAACATCAGGCAGACTGCGAGAGATGTGAGGGCAGAGAACCCGAAACCCATTGGCGGCCTGCCGCATCCCAAGGCCTGTCTCGGTGGCGGAAGACACTCGCCGTCATCCTCGGAGTCGTCCGTCGTTACGGAGACGGAGTCCACGGGCGCGACGGGGCCCATGTGGTGCATGGCAAGGGTCGGCTCCGTTCTTGCGATGTCCAAGTTGAACGCGAACTTGTCCATGAAGGTCGCGTGCGGCTCGTGCGCGTGTAGTGCGCTGATGGGGTACATCCCCTCGGCGGACACCACCGACTGCGGAGCGGAGGGCGGTGCCGGTGGTGGTGGCACGATCGGAGCGTCGTCAGGGACCTCCGCATGGACCTTGAAGCTGTTGATGTTTGTAGCACCACCAACCGCGCAAACCCCGAGGCGGGTGTCAGCGGGCTGGCGGTACCCCAGGTACTCGTCGATGGTGTCGGGCGCCTGCTCCTCGGCGGCAGCGAAGGAGAAGGCGGAGACGGTGTCGTAGAGCTCCGGCTTGCCGTCCGCAATGTAGCAAACGGCGTCGAATCGGGCGGCGTCGTTGTCGTCCACGGCGTTCTGGAACAGCGTGGCGAGCACGTCGTTCTCGCTGTCCGCAATGTTGAAACCGTGTGCGCCAACATGGCCGCGTGGCCCGCCGTTCGGGCAGTCTCGATGCCAATGCTTCTCCGCCGTAGCGGAGCATGCCGGGTGTCGGCACAACGGAACGAACGTACCGGTGGGCTTGTGGAAAGCCACTTTCCCCGAAGACCTCCCACGGAAGTTCTGCGGGAAGTTGCCATGCTCGGGGAGGGGCTTCGCCGCAAAGCGGAAGCCGTCACCATGTCCACCGCGTCCGATGGTGTTCTTCTTGTCGTTGCGGGGCGTGTAGCCCTTCGTGTCGTCGAGACGGTTGTGGAGGGTCTAGATCTCCTTCTTCATGTCGTAGAGCTGGTCGCGGAGCTCGCTGAAGACGGTTTTGTAGTCCTCGTCGTCGCTCTGCCCAGCCAGGGTGAGGGCGGAGAACGCACGAGGCGGTGCGTGCGAGTCCGTTCCGTGTTGTGCGTAGCACTCACGGGTCCACTGCTGAATGGTGGCAAGGGACTCCGCCGCACGTTGGTCGTGCAGCAACAGACGGTTGACCACCGGAGCATAGAAGACCGGGTCGAGGGACTTGATGAAGAGGGACTTGACCTCCATGTCGTCGAGAGTGCTCTTCCGTCGAGCGGACCGGAGAGCGGCGTTGAAGGCGGCGATAGCCCGCGACGGGTCGAACTGGTTGATCTTGATGGCCAGAAGGTCCGCGGTGCCCTGGAAGGGTCCGCCGGAGTCCAGACGCATCCTGGCGATCTCCAGCAACACCCGCTTCCCATCGAACGGGTGTGCCTCCGCCGAAGACTCCATCCAGTCTGCCGCGGGTGACACCGGAGCAACGATAAATTCCAGTGTCGAAAATAAAAGCTTGTTCGCCTCAGCGCGCACGGGCAAGGTGGCATCCTCCAGGTCGAACAAAGAGGAAAATGCGGACTCCTCAGTGACGAAAATGTCCCGTAATGCCAGTACCAGACGGGCGAAAACAGAGCTGGCGTTTGATTCCGTACCATCAAAACGTCCATGTTTGTCGTCGTATACCTTCTTGATGACTAGCTTGGCGGCGCGCTCGTCGAAGGATTCCCTCGCCAGACGCTTGACCGCGTCGAGGAACAGTGCCCCTGCCGACTGGGCAGTCGGGGTAGCCGTAATCGTAGGAGTGGCTGGCGTGGTTGCATGTCGAGTTGCGGCATCGTCGAAAATTGTAACTAGTGAGCGGCGTGCGGCCGCGGTGTGTGATCTTGTAGAAGTACCCATGATGAAGTGACTGCAGAGATAGGGTGAGGTGAATAATGCCAGGTGAGGTTAACGGCGTGGGCGACGGCTTGCGAGTTGCGGCGGGTCGTTGAGGATAAATCGGGGAAAACAGCAAATTGCACGCGGTCGTGTGGGACGAAAGGACGCGATCAATGTCGGACGGTGTGCAAGCGACCAGAAGCAAGAAAATCCAGCCCAACGATACTGCACGAAACCAAGTTGCCGTAATGCGCAACCCAACCATGTCCAATCAACCGCGCGTCCGTAACCGAGCCATATCGTCCGTACCGAAAACCTCTCTAACGCGGGTCCCTCACCCCATCTCAAGCGTCGGTGTTTAGCCAATCATGGCCAAAGTCGCAGTGTAAAATTAAGCGTGCGTGGTACCAAACCTGCTGAATATATCAGCTTGACTGTATATTCGGTGTGTGGTAATCGGATAAGCAGAATACCGAGTCTTCCCGTTATATGTTCGGGGTCTAGGGTTCCGGGACCGGTGACAGTCATACACCCTAACTATAGGAATGACAGTCGGGGCGTCACTTCCAGCATGTGCCACCTTTTGATTTTGCCGCGTGATTTATCGGCCGTTTTGCATCATCTCCTTTTTCTCTTTCCTTATTTTAATGGCGACCCATGTTGTTTTTGGGGGAGTTCATGATAGATTATTCAAGTGTATACTTCGCTTTTCATCGTTGAAACATAAGATAGGCAACCCTAAAACGTGTATTTTACCGACGTACGTGTGCCCGATACGGTGAAAGTGTACATGATTTATTTTTCATTTTTTACACACCGTTTGCATTTATTTTGGCATTATTTTGCTAATTTCAGACGATGCCTCCCTCTGATTCGTTCGGGCGATTTAGTTTTGCTATTTTAATTCCGCGTGCTGGATAAAATTGTAAATCGTCAGATTTGTGTAGATATCTTGTGGTTTAAAATAAGTCTGGTATAATATATAATTTTGGGGGAAATGATAATGAAATAAATATTTCGCGTTTGACGTTGTTTACACTTTGTATTAATAATGAAATATAAGTTTATAGTAATTCTGTATATGTAAATGTATATAGTAATTTTATGTATTAAGAGTGGGCAATGGTATAAATGTTTATATTTATATGGAATCGGCGTACCTCAAAATTATATCTTTCTTCGATATAGATAAAATTTCGCAATTTGTCTCTAAATAAAATTTTGATATTTCTGCAAATATATATTTAATTTTTTGGTGGGAGTATTTTTTTAATATACGGTTATATCTAGCAAGATATTTCATATGAATAATCATCGTATGAAATTATAAATATATAAATATATATTCAGAACTTGATACAAATATATTTTTAAAAAAATAAAGCCCTGACTTTCTCTTTATACAAAATGTTAATTTGAATCAAAATTGTTCATGTATATATTCAAATTTATACAAATTTAATTATCAAAATTTTAGCGAGATTTGAATTTATACGATTTATTATTATTTCGTGCAAGCATAAATATCAACACCATTGCAAATATATATAATCAGAACATGATATAAATATATTCAAAATATAACGTCCTGAAATTCTCTTTATACAAAATTTGCATTTAAATCAAATTTATTTAAATTTAAATTTTCAATTTTATACAATTTTCAATTTCTAATTTTTAGCGAGTTTTAAATTTATATTTGGCGACCATGACACATATCGTGACACATATCGTGACACATACGACACGTGCCATGACACATATCGCGACGCAAATCGTGACACATATCGTGACACATACGACACGTGCCATGACACCAGTGCTGACCCATGTGCTGACACCTACCATGACACCTACCATGACACCTACGACGACACCTGTGACCTTCCGGTGCTCTTCCGGTGCTCTTCTGGGGTCGAAGAACGTCCATCGGTCATGGTACGTGTCATGGTACGTGTCATGGTAGGTGTCATCGCAGGTGTCGTGCAGGTCATGGTACGTGTCATGATAGGTGTCATGATAGGTGTCAGAACAGGTGTCGATTTGATATCGCACGTGTCACGGTGTGAGTCATGGTGTGTGTCACGATATATGTCATCGCCGTATGACTGAAATCGCAGACGATTTCGGGAAAATGCTGCGAACAGTGTATAAAATATTTTGGAAAAAATAGAATTAATTCAGCATCAGTTTCGGCGATTTCCGACCCCATTTAGGGGGTCAGTTCAGGCGATTTTCGCACGGTTTTTTACACTATTTAAGGGAGGGGTCAGTTTAGGCGATATACGACTTTCGGCGATTTTTTCGCGGGGGTATCATGATAAACCCTAAACCCTGAAACCCTGAAACCCTAACTATCATGAAAAAGGTGGCATTTTAGGTCATATTCTCGTTATCTTATATATAATCCATAATATGACCTAATTAGCCACCTTTTTGGCGAACTACTTAAAGAACGCACGCGGGTACGATATCATGAAAAAGGTGGCATTTTAGGTCATATTCTCGTTATCTTATATATAATCCATAATATGACCTAATTAGCCACCTTTTTGGCGAACTACTTAAAGAACGCACAAAGTACTTAAAGAACGCAATTGACTTAAAGATTAAAATCTAAGTATATACCAATAGAATGGCCTTGACCGATGCTCAAAAACGTGCAAAAAAGAAATATAGGGAGACTCATGTTGAACAAACGCGAGCTTTGAATAGAAAACATCAAAAGACTTGGTATGAATCCCACAAGGATGAGCACAATATCAAAATGAAAGAATACATGAGGAAAAAAAGGTCTCAAAAATCTGAAAATGAACCATTATAAACAAGCTTAAAGATTAAAATATATGGTATATATAAGTATACATGTCTCAAAATATCAACAACAAAAACATCCAATTTTATTTTTGCCGAAACATTAAATCACTTAAAGATAAGAGTGTTTATAAGAGTATAATGGATTATCAAGACATCGACACTTCAAAGTTTTTTCTAAGGCCATTTGTCAAAATGCAATGGGTAAACAATTTGACCGATGGTGGTGCTCAAGCTTACGTAATTTCAACTTTGAAAGAAGATGAAATTCTCATTAAGTCGCTTACCAAAAAGATGGGACAAATGTGGTCCAAAATTCACAAAAACAATATGGCAAAAATATTGACCAAACATTATGGTATCTACGAAGTAATCCAACCCGGTGTCAAACGAAAAATCTTTTTTGATATTGATAGAAGATCTGAAATCGATTTAGAAACACTCAAAGAAATAATATTGACCAAATTTCCAAATGCCAACTTTCAAATTAGTGGGAATACATCGCCAAAAAATGGCGAACCATATTGATCTTATCACAATACTCTTTCTAATTATTACTTTAAGAATCTTAATGCTATGGGTCCCTTGAAAACATGGGTTAAAAAGTATAAAAATGACTTTGGTATGGATGATATATATACCACAAATCGTCCCTTCAAATGTGTTAATCAAAGCAAGCCTCATGAATTGCGAACTCAAGATATCATTGAAGGAAGTCAATCGGTCACCAAGCATTGTGTATTGATGGATTTCGATGAAGACTCAATTGATGCCGCTACTTTAGATTGGGAATTTGAGGATGTAGAACTTGATGAAAAGACTCATCAAAAAATTGACTTAAGTTCCATCACACCATGTGACTATGTGCCCCCATCCAATTTTAATTGGAATACAACAAGTTACAAACAAATATTAGGCATGATACCCAACAAACCAAGAGGTGACCCTAGTAGCTTTCAACACAATGTAACTTGGCTGATTATGTTATGGTCATACCATAGCAACATTAATTTGAAGGACTTTTTAAAGTGGGCCGCTCAAAAAGACAACAATAAAGAAAGGCTTAAAAAGTATGAGGTATTTTGGCATAGGGCGAAAGACAAATTTTCTCCGGGCGACAACTTTATCAAGAACCTCTTACTCAGATTTTATCCAAACCTATTTGACGATTGTAAACAAAGTGAAAAGTTTCTTAAGGGTTGCGACGTATCAATCGACATTTTTATGAGTGATAGATGGGTGAAGCCGATCGAAATTCATAATGCATTTGGACATGCATCCATGGTGTTCTTGACGGCATTCATGAGCGGTAACAAGACCGGTTCTACTATTGATTATCTTCACAAGTATGAAAAGGGTAGTAGCATCATATGGTTCAGCCCAAGGATATCTTATGCACAAAATGTAGCGACAAGATTGCAATCGTTGCGGTTCAAAAATTACAAAAGCTTTGATAAAAACAAACAAGATTTAATTCCGAAAACAAATAGAATTATAATGTCTAGGAATCACAATGGAAAACATTTCAACAAGAAAACCTTTTGGCCGATGTATGTGACGGTGCTGAAGCTCGTAAAAGTTATGACATTGTTGTCTTGGATGAGATTGAGACTTACAAAAGTATTTTCATGAACCACACGACACATGGGGAGCACTTACCCGCCAATTGGGATTGCTTTATGCACATTGTAAAATCTGCAAAGAAAATCATCTTTATGGATGCTTTTCCCCATCAAGATACCATTACATGGTTTGAGAGTGTGAGAAATTCAGATCGGCTAATAAATCTTGGCCACAACCTGCTGGAGTTGACATTCAGTCCGAGCTCAGTCATCAGAGTTGTCATCACCGACCCGTCATGACCGCTGTCATCACCGACCCGACCTGACCGCTGTCATCACCGATACGGCTCGACACCTCTGACTACCTCACTGACCTGATTGTCACCTCCTCTGATCGAGTTCGGTTGTCACATGAGACAGAGCACACACTAGCTCATTTCGCATCACACTCAGCATACTAGAACTATATATTATATCTTCTGTATGTTGAGAGAGAGATTCTGAGTGCGAAACCCTGAGCGTTGCAGTGCTTCCTGTTTGACCTGTCTTGACTGACTGGGTCTTCTCGCAGGTTTGGCCCCACCACCGGCCTAAGGCTAGGAGCCGATTATGGTCGGCTAAACGCTTAGGGAAGCGCCAAGAGGGCGCGCCATCAAGGGATCATGGAAGTAAAGTAGGCAAGTAGTGGTGAGTGAGAGGAATCGTACGTTCCGTTTCAGCGTTTAAATTAGTTAGGAAAATCCTGGGACGGCCTGATCAACCGTAGGGACCCTGACAATCTCGCGCGAGTACTTTTAAAATCGCGGGACTGAACGAAGAGCTCCTCCACGCCATCACCACTAACTGCTAACTGTGTTGTTTTGCATCACAGGCTTTCTTCCCCCTTCCCTTTTTGGCACCCTCTTGGTGCTCCTGTTGTGAAATTTGATTGCTTGCTTGCTTATTATCCTGCTAGGGATTGCTAGTGTTGACTTGCTTGTAGTTCTTTCTTTTAGAATTCGTGATGTCCTCTACTCCGTTCGCCACACCGCCAGTTCTGCCGCGACGCTTGCTGACGCACCCCCCAGGGGCAAGGAAACGGCAACTTAAATTTGGAGCTCTGAACGGCACACCAACTCCAGCGGATGCTCCGGACACGTCAGATCTTTCAGTGTGCAACAACCTCGCATGGGAGTTGTTGCGCAAACCCGCGGAGTTTACTCAGCGTCATCAAAGGGAAGTGCGTCGAGCCTGGAGAGTCTGCGAAGACATGGAAGTTCACTAGCAGCGAGAAGAATTCTCGTTTGCTTTTGGACATCCTTGTCGAGCAACTCGATTCCAGACTCACGCTCGTTCACCCTAAGATGGCGTTGATGTTCGATTTGCAAAACCACGGTTTGGAGGTTCCGAAAAAGGCGAACCTCCTGCTGTTGGAATTGCTTCAGTCACTTTGCGCAGGAGACGCCTTGCGTGTCCTGCGCAAGGCTGACAGACTCTTCCCAGGGGATGGGAAGATCGCACTTGTACATCTCGTGAGGCACGTTGTGCCTGATCACGAGGAGTTCAGCGCTGCGGACTTCCTATTCGCTGGTGACAGAGTTGACTTGAGAGCTGGCCAGGACCCAGCGGATTACATCGACGTGTTCCAGACTTCTCTGGACACCGTTGAGTCCGACTTGGGTCCTGGGTGCACCGTGACCATCTCCGAGAAGGCACGGATCGCATTGTTTCTCCGTAGGATCTGTCCCGTCTTTTATAAGGCGGTGCATGATGCCTACACAGAGGAGAAGCTCGACGCTGACTCCTCGCTTTCCTTGTTGACCTGCTTCCGTGAGACACGGGCAGTACACAGGAACGCGGGGACGAAACTCAAGTCCCCACTAACAGCCGCTTTCTACAATGACGCAGGTTCGCATCACGGCGGAAGCCGTGGTGCACATGGCCGCAGGGGAGTCTCTGACCGCACCCCTTCCCGTCCTTACATTCCGCCCCGTCGCACTAACCCTTTTAAGGGATTTGGCTCTGGTTACCGTGCAGGAGTCTTTCCCCGTAAGGGTGGTAAGACGGGCGGTAAGGGGAAGCAGAAAACCGGCAAAGGCAAGGGCAAGGGCAAGTCTCGTGTCGTCTTTGATCGGCAGACCCAGCAGTTCCGAGGGGAATGCTGGACCTGTGGGTCAAAGGGACACAGGGCTGCCGACTGCCCGAAGCTGATGTCGGCTCATGCTTTTCATCTCGACCCGAAGCTGCTTGCGGAGCATGCTCGGACGGAGATCCTAGCCGCCCAGTTTCAGACTGCCTACGAGGAGTCTGAACAGGCACTAGAGTCTTTCTGTCTGCTGCACGGCACCCCAGCAGTTGTCGGGTACCAGGAGGACTCGTGCTCTGACAGTGAGAGTGAGGAGAGTTCTCACTCCGCTAGTCAGAGCACGGGAACTCCGATGAGTCTGACGACGATGGGGACTGGGACGGCCTCTCCGAGGCTCAACAACAGGAGTGGGACCGTCTTCAGGAACATGCGGAGGCCAAATTCCAAAAGTTCTGTGCACAGTCCGAGAAGGTCTCGCTGTCACTCGGAAGAGTGCACTTCGGGATGTTCCGGACCGGCACAAAACAGAAGGCTTGTGACCCCTTTCCCACTCCCCCCTACTTGCTGCCTGACATCCCTGCTTCTGCACCTGTCCCTGCACAGCATGATGCACCTCTCGAGGTGTCACAGCACTCACCACAGTCCACGGCTGCGGTGGTGCTCGCCTGTTGCAGAGAGTATCACTCCGGACAGACACAGCAGACACCGCACGGGTCAGCTCTTGTGGATCGTGCTCCGCAGGACCGAGCAGACTCGTCGGTGGTGTCTGCTAGGCTGTTTGCAGCACAGTGTGAGTCACTACCCTCGCCCGTCCACCACACGCACACCGTCCCTGCACTCACAGAGACTTGTTCTCTGTTTGCAGGAATGACGGTGGTGCAGGGTGACAGTGAGGACAGTGACATGCACACGGCACCGGCACCCACCGAGCACTCTTCCCCACACCACACTCACAGTGCATCTTTGTTGAGGGAGGGGTCACGGAGCAGTGCGGTGCCCCCGCCTGCTTCCCCCCTGTCTGCTCCAGGGAAATCCCTGGAGCAGGTTCACTGGGAGCGGGTGTGGGAGGAGGACTACAGGTCCCCTACCGTTTGCCACGGTAACCTTTTGCCATCAAAGAGTTCACTAGGAGCTAGGGGTGTAGCCCCTCTGGTGACGCCCCCGCCACCTGGCCCTCCTGACTTGTTGCTGTCTGATGCAGGCTCTGCCGTGTCAGTGTCCCCACCAGCCAGTGAGCACCGGGTGCACACTGGGGGCACTGACACGGCCCCAAACTTTAACTCAATCAATCTTGGAGGTCGCCCTACAGAAGGGAGTCTCTTCCCCTCTTTCCTTCAGCAGTGTCCTCCTGTCCCCGCTCCGGTCCATGAGTCGCTTGACCTGACTAGTGACACTCACATGTCTGACACACAGGCACCACCTCCACCGCCACGGCGTGTCGGTAGAGGTGGTGTCTCTATCTTCCGGTGTGCATTCATGTCCTTTGCCTTGTTCACTTGCTTCCTGGCAAGTGCTTCGGCGGAGGCCCTCTCAGCCGCAGCACCTGTTCAGGGAGCGAGTGTGGTACGGATTGACATTGTGTCAACCGGGGGGGGGAGATGGGAGGTGGGAAAAGCAGTACTGCAGTCAGTCAGTACAGTCAATCAGTCCAGTCAGTCCAGTCCGTTTGGTCTGGGGATGGTGGTTTATCAGATGGTGGCTTACCTGATGGTGGCATTGGTATCACTCCTGATTGGTCTGCCACCCGGCAGTGTTCCTCTAGTGATGGTTCTGGGTATTCCTCTGGTGATGGTTCTGGATATTCCTCTGGTTCCGACTGGTATTGGCAGTATGACTCTGGTCAGCACCGCCACTATGGTTCTCCTCGTGGCTCCGACGGTTCCCCACCAGACAGCTCAGCCCAGATCTGTCTCCTTCAGGCGCTTGAGAAGCGGCGCCAGAGGTACAGAGCAGTATCAGCTCTGCTCCTGACAGCCTTCCTTGGCATAGTCCTGACATGTCTCTACCAGAGTGCCTATGAGGAGTTCCTCGTCGAGGCTCACTTTGAGGCTGGTCACCACCTGTCATCGATCTCCGCTGTCTGCAGCCCTGTGACTCAGACCCCGCTCTACGGCGCCATGCAGTATGTTGGCGACACAGCCCTGGAGATGTGTACCTGGTTTGGACTATTCTGTGCACCCCCTTCAGTCATCTTCTCCCAGGACCCCATGATACATCTTTATTCTATCACCGGCTCTGACACTGATGGCATTGTCTGTGACTCCGGTGCAACCGGCAATATCACCGGGTCCAGACACAGGATCACTGACCTTGATACCAGCAGGACCATATCCTTCAGTACAGTCATGACTGGACCCGCTTCACGGACTGACGGCACCGGCACACTGAGACTGATCGGCAGAGACATACTGACTGGTGACATTGATGAGTATAGCATTCCTGGCTGCCATTTCAAACACGGCGCCAAAACCCTCCTGTCAACTCGAGTTATGCTCCGGGAGGGTTTCTCATCACCTGACTTCATCAGTATGACATATACCCACCTTGACTCTGGCCGGATATACTCTATCATTGATGATGGCACAGACTATCTTTGGGCAGAGCCAGAGTCAGCAGATGTCAGCTTTCAGGCCTTTCAAGGCAATAAGAAGAGGCACAGATCAGGGGACCCATCCGACTGGATGTGGTCCAACAGTCAGTACAGTACCTGGGCTACTACTCATGGTTCCCCTACGGCTACGGCCAAGCTGGGGGAACCAGCCTTTGATGTCTCTTGTTTCGGCGACTCTCTCCCAGTCGGAGAGGGCAACAATCACCCTGCTCTTCAGCACTATCACAGTCAGAACAGTATATTCTCCGTCCAGTTGACTGGTTATTACTTTTATGCTAATCCGCCATTCACTATATCTATTCTGGACCGCCTTTTCACTAAAGGCAATGCTGACTTTCCTCTGGACCCTCATAATACTGTATATTTCTGGATAGTTCCCTATATGCCATCCCACAGGATCTGGCATAAGACCTGTACTATGGAGGTATTACACATCTGGCCTACTGGTACTACGGGGTTATTCAGCTACCTTGAGCGACACACCTACACCTCCACACACCCTCTCACCCCAGCTGGTTCTGACGGTGGACCTGGTCGGGTCTTCATCGATGGCACACCCTTTCCCATCTGCATCCTCTACCGAGACCGCCACACCCCGATCAGGGTCAGTCCTCCCCTTGAGCTGCATGATGCTCTCGGGCATGCCTCGATGACCCGTATCCTCCGTCTCTATGACATGCCAGGGGTAGACTTGGGCAGACCACAGTGTTCCAGAGCAGCTCTTGCTTCACTTACCACCTGCTCTCAGTGGTGTGCAGTCTGTGCTACGACGGGCCTCAAACAAAAATCAGCCCCGAGCAGAGACCGCCTCCGTACCAGTCAGCAGCAGCCAGCCCGGAAATGGGCCTCAGACATGACAGGCCCCATCTCACCCAGTGGCTATAATGGGCACAGATACCGTATCCACTTCATTGACATCTCCACCAGATACCTATTTGTGTTCACCGTTGCCTCTAAGGCAGACTACTATGTGTGTCTTCTGAGATTCATTGCCTATACCAGATCACTCTCCTACGGCATTGATGAGCTATTCCTGTCCACCTCTACAGTCTCAGACACTGAGATGGTGCTGAGGACTGATTGTGCACCTGAGATGGCAGATGCCAAATGCCGGGCAGCTTACCAGCAGCACGGCATTGTCCACCAGACCTCTTCTCCCACAGTCCATACGGACAATCCTTATGCGGAGAATGTCACTGGCATCCTGTCCCGTATGATCCGATCCATCCTCACAGCTTCTGGACTTGACCTCAGCTACTGGCCGCTTGCGGCTAAGCATGGTGCCTTGTTGTGGTCCATTACACCACACAAGGAAGTGGTGACTACCCCTATCCACACTATGACAGGTCATCACTTTCAGTACCGTCGTCTCCGTGCATTTGGTGCACACTGCTATGTGGTTATGGACAGTCAGCAGAGGAACAGCAGACAGCCAGGCATTTCATCAAAACTTCAGAACAGATCATGGGCAGGCCGCATGGTTGGTATCTCTATGGGCTCTAATGCCTACAAGATCCTAGACACCTCCGACGGCACAGTGCATCTTGTGGGTAAGCCACACTGGATACCTACCTATGAGCACCTGGGCAGATCCATGTCAGCATTCCCAGACACTATGGCAGCTGACAGAGAGGCTGATGCTACCTTTATCAGGCCATCTCCCTTCTCAGAGACACTCGACTGTACCTATGCCCAGATCATTGAGATCAGCTCATACTACTGCACTTCCGACCGACAGTCTTACGGCTGTGTGCTTCTCTCTGTTCCGTCGAGGGACAATACCTGGACTGACGTGGTTCATTATGTCAAGTCCACACCCGACGGTACACACTACAGACACCTGCTGGTGTATGTCGCACACTATAGGAAGACCGTCTCGGTCAATGAGCACTATCCGATCTGGACAGCTGTCAGAGCCCGAGAGAGCCGCAGACATCCTTCATATGGCGCTATCATCATCTCTACAGACAGAGGCAGCAGCACACCTTATGGTGTAATATTTGAGCCTACTCCAGAGTCTACGTATGGTTGGCATATGGACCTTCCTGCTACCCTCGTCAGCTTTCCGTCCACTCATGCCGCCGCCTTCCTTCCCTTCTCCGATGATCCCAGCAGAGATGTCCGCCCCGAGTACATTCCGCAGCAGTACACCTCAGCTGACAGCTTCATCAGATCAGGACCCAGAGACTTGGTGGTGCACATGTTCAATATTTCTGCACCCCAGCTCAAACCAGTCCACGGTGTCAAGCAGGCACTTTCCACCCCAGAAGCAGTTCAGTGGCAGGAGGCTATGGATGCCGAAGTGGCTGGTCTGGCCGCCGACAATAAAATGGTCCCGGGACACCTTCCCTCGGGTACCAAAGGCCTGACCACTCTCTTTGTGTTCTCCAGACCCTTCAAACCAGACCCCTCAGCACCATCCGGCACACGGCAGATCTTCAAAACCAGACTGTGTGCCAATGGTAAGCAGACATACGGCTACCTTCCGTGGGAGACCACCTGTACCACACCTCAGCTTTATGCCTTCAGACTGGCCTTCATCTTCGGCAGCATCTTCAGTCTGAAGATGAGTCACTTCGATGTCTCCCAGGCCTTTATGAATGCTAAGCTGGATGTTCCAGTATGGGTATCATTTCCGGCTGGTTACACCTATCAGGGGTTCGGTGGTGCTTTACTGCACTATGCACTGTATGGCCTTAAGGTGGCTGGTGCTTCCTGGCAGAGACTGGTTAAGGTTTTCATGCTCAGCTTTATGTTCGGCGAGGTGACATTCAGGCAGTCCTCTCATGATGACTGCATATATTTCATCTACACTGATTTGGTTAAGGCCATGTGTGTTGTCTATGTGGATGACTTCATTCTGGTCGCCAGTACAGAGCTTGAGGATGCCTTCTGGGCAGCTTTCAGAGCCAGGTTTCTGGCTAAGCATCTCGGAGAGGTCACATCGGTTCTCCAGATGCGGGTCAGGCAGGATCAGGCTGGTATCTACCTTTGCCAGTCCAGACAGATCAAGGACTTAATGGCCAACAACAACATCACAGCTCATTCCTTCAGAACACCTATGGACCCGAAGCTCATCATCAAGAAACCAGCAGATCCAGACTTATCCCTTGTCCCCAGTTACAGATCCATCCTCGGCTCACTGCTATGGCTGGCCCGTGGCTCACGACCTGACTGCTACTATCCCGTAATCTATCTGGCTCAGTTTGTATCATGCCCTTCTGAGGAGTCTATGAAGGCTCTGATCAGAATTGCGCAGTACATGGACAGCACGGCTCATTACTCTCTGGCATTTTACTACCCCGAGACTCCGGTCAAGGTCATCACCATGTTCTGTTATTCAGATGCTGACCTGGCTAGGGACTTAGAGAATGATGCCCGGTCTTATTCTGGCTCCGTGATATTCCTGGCTGGTATGATACTGCAGTGGCATTCAGGGAGGCAGACCATCACTGAGGTCTCCTCCACAGGGTCAGAGTATGTTGCAGCCAGTACAGCAGCACAGCGGTTGGTATCACTGATGTTCATGCTCACTGAGATATTTGGTTCTATTACTCACCGTATTGATTCCCAGCAGCCCCTTGATTCCGATCTTGACCATGCTATTCAGTACCTTGACAGAGCAGCCACAGATATTCACTTTGACATGCCCTCTCTTCAGACTACCTCAGTGCTCAGGCGTCTGCTTGACAAACAAAACAAGCCAGCAGACGGTCTGACCTCAGTCCGCCCAAACTCTCCTACAATTCCTGATGAACTCAGTACAGATGAAATCACCCCCCTCAAGTTCCAGAACAACAGAAACAGAGAATATATCAGTACAGCCTCAGCTCAGCCCCGCCTGGAGTTACCTATTCCTCTACTGCTGGATAATGATGCATGCAGATCTATTGTCGAGCATCACCTCCTCTCCGAGAAGGTGAAGCATGTGATTATCAGATTTCATGTCCTCCGAGACTTTGTCAGATTGAACTGGATTCGGTGTGCCAGAGTCCCATCACCTCGGAACCTGGCAGACCCTTACACCAAACCAGTTCCTCCAGTCAAGGACATGCAGCCATACTTCATTCAGATGTTCCAGCAATATATGGCCATGGGTAAGGCTCAGGCTGCAGTTATTCAGAAATGATTTACTGGTATTCAGAAAGCAGCAGCATGATCTGACTGTGAGTACCTTGCTTTCCTGTTTTCCTGTTTTGGGTTGTTTGTGTAGCTGACTGTGCTTTGCAGGTACTGGCCTATATTCAAAATTACTTATGGCTGGTTACTTTATGTTAGCTACTGTTTTCCTTAGAAATGAATCACTGTATTAGATAGAAAATGTATGCACTCATTGATAGATTGTGTATATGGACATTGTATTCCGAGCTCACTCTATGGTATTAGCCACACTGCATTAGTCATTGTATCCTTACAGTGTCTGTTCCGACCGTGAGCGCCACCGCTGCTGTCAGTCATGATCTCTCTCTTCATTCTCCCTCTGCAGTAAGTCTTTCCGGTGACGGGCGGATCTGGACCTGCTTCGGCACTCCTTATCCTAACCCTGACGAAGCACCCCGGATAGCTTGCAGCCACGGTGTGTGGACCTCCAGAGACATGACATATCACTATCCCCCGACAGCAGGGTGGCACCAGGGACAGATTACTGCCCGTGTCAGGACGTTGGGTCTACGGACCAGCTTTTCGGGGTTTTCAGCCCTGACACGGTGTGACTGCAGTTCCACCATTTCCATCATCTTTCTGGATTTTGGTTCTGGCACTGGATTAGTGGCATGTATCTTGGTTTGATTGGTTATTGGTCTGACCACCTCACTCGAGGTGGTGTGCTGGAGTTGACATTCAGTCCGAGCTCAGTCATCAGAGTTGTCATCACCGACCCGTCATGACCGCTGTCATCACCGACCCGACCTGACCGCTGTCATCACCGATACGGCTCGACACCTCTGACTACCTCACTGACCTGATTGTCACCTCCTCTGATCGAGTTCGGTTGTCACATGAGACAGAGCACACACTAGCTCATTTCGCATCACACTCAGCATACTAGAACTATATATTATATCTTCTGTATGTTGAGAGAGAGATTCTGAGTGCGAAACCCTGAGCGTTGCAGTGCTTCCTGTTTGACCTGTCTTGACTGACTGGGTCTTCTCGCACAACCTACCACCAGCTCCACAACAATTAATCAATTACGAAAACAAAAAATTTGGGAGGCATCTTTAATCGATGCTTTAAACAATAGAGAAAACGTGTATCTTTTCTATCCTTTCAAAACTGATTTCAAGAAAGGCAAAAGTGTTTGGTGTTATGGCATGGACACATTCAAGGATATGATTATGAAAGAGCTTAACTAAACAATAGCATCCAATACAAATCTCACTCAAGATAACATAATTTGTTATCATGGGATGAGCGATGATGAAACGAAATCAACCTTATCTAATGTTGACGAGGTGTGGGCCTCTAAACGACTTGTGATTTCCAATGTCGCTATTACGGTGGGAGTCAATTTTGATACCGGACTAATCAATCCACCGCACTTTCATAAACGATATGCATTTTTGGACCCTGCCATGGTGTCATACCGGAACTTCTTTCAAAATATGTTTAGGGTGAGACAATATCATACAAATGAGCTTCACCTATACAAAACAAGTGCAACCATAAACCAAATCAAATTTAGGCTAAAAGGTTTTGTAATTCCACATAATGCACCTGAATGTGAGATGTATAAAAAAATGTCAAACCAACAAATGTGTGAGTATTTTGCAAGAGACGAACGAGTATATCATTGGTATCTCCGGAAATGTGGCTTTGTTCATAGCAATCTCGCTCAAGGCACGAGAGAGATGGTGTGGGCTAAATTGAGCGAAAACCAAACGGCTCCTTACTTTGAGTATGATAACATTGAAGATACAAAAATTGTGGACATTTACTAAAAGCTGAACCCAAAAGTTTGGAGCAATGAAGCGACAATGAATGACAAACTTTGCATCGCTAAATATTATTTCCAAAATAGATTTTTAGAAAATATACCTGGCCACTACGTTCGCGATTTGTGGAATCGAAAACTTGTAAACTTTGTTCACAGATTTAAACAATTCTTAGAAGACCCAAACCACATCTTGTGGACTCTATTTGAGCAAAACGGTGCCAAAGAAACATCGATGCTGCCCAACAACCCGACTTGGGATGTAGACATTAAGACATTGAAAGAATCGTTCAAGATAAATTTTGATGGAACTAAGATGACCCCATATACAATTGGCAAGGCTCTTGATGCATTTTTTGAAATCGATTGTTATGGTGCTCAACGAGATAAAAAAAGGGAAGATAATAACGATTAAGCTGCCCGGTTCCAATCAGAAGGCTTACAATTACATTCATTCAAGGAAGTGGGAGCACTTTGTTCCAGCCCTCTAAGACTTCTTAATCACCAGCCCCATCTACAAAGGAAATGCATTTGAAATTGAGTAAATATATTAATAGACTTTTAGGAATTGAGTGTAGTGCAGTAAGGGATTTCGAAGTTCCCACATCGGAACGTGAGCTTTGAGCTCGCTGTGCTTGTATAAGGTGTCTCCCATATGCCACCATTGATGGACACGGGGTTATGTGTTTATTACACATTTTGAGTTTTAGCCCTTGTTTATTAGTCCAAATGTTTGTCGCTTTGCGATACATACATCCATACATACAATAACAACATGTATGCATGTATATGTCTAGCGGTTTCATAAAATCTCGATGCTTTAATAGCCCTCCGTCTGAGGGATTTTCAATGTACCAATGACTTGCTTTGTAGTATTCAATAATCTCGATTGTTCTCTTAACTATTGCATCAGCCAATGCAAAGTTTCTGACCCCGACGCGTTTCGCTTTAGAATACTCGGTACAAGGAGGAGATGCCCATATTATATCGAAATGATTTGGCGGGTACACTGTATAGTCCCACATCAGAATGTCAACGTTGTGAGTAGGATTAAACCTCGGGAGTATATCAAGGGAGACGACTTCGCAATCTTTATGCAGGTCTTTGAATATTTTGCTCACTGAGCATGTTCCACTAAACAATTCTAATAGTCTCATACAATGAAGAATCAAAAAAAAGGTGGCACATTAGGTCATATTCTCATTATCTTATATATAGTCTATATAAGATATCCACACCGGAGGTTGGCGCCCCCCCTCGCGGCATCGCACATAGCGGGTGACATGATAAATAATGCAGTATGTCCAACACTATGAATCATGCATAGTGGTGCGTTACAACAATACATATGTATATATACATTTGTTACTTTTGGTCTTAATTGGTATTCTAGGCCCGGCTATGATTCACATTATCCCTTTTTCGCTCAGTCTCTTGGCGGTCACGAGGATACCACTTTCACCCCCACAACGGGAATTTCCATATTCATTCCAATTATGTGGCAATTTCCATACTCATCTAACACTAGGAGGACATGAAGCAAGACTATTCAGGAACTGCACTTCACAATCATTCATTTTTTACTTACTTCACTCCGGCACTATGGGGAGCAATAATATTAAGGTGAACAATAAGTTCACACCACAAGCCTATTGGTAACAATCTGCACCAAAAAACTACACAGACACGGGATGCTATGATGAATGCAGTAGCATGAATAAGCGTGCTAGTGGGTTCGGGTTCTGACCGAAGCCGAGAGATCCAAGCTCCCCGTACTACCCCCTCAAAGAAAACTTAAAGTGCACCTAATACACAAACTATGCTGACTAGCTATGTTTTGTACACGGCCTCTCAGCAAAATGATTCTAGCTCAACTGGGGACCTTCCGAGAGCGCCACGATCCCTGTCAAATAACAGAACCACACCACGGCAGCGACCACCACTCAGAAACTTCCGCGTTCAAAAAAATACTCAAAACATATTCCTAAGACACTTTACACAGCTTCAGGGTAACTCATGGTCATCAGATAGCATGTACGTTCGGGTACGATGCTAACCCGACCGACAGTGATGCAGGGTTTGTGCCCAAACCAAACCGAAACAGGGCAAGCGAAATCCTATGCCTGTGCAAGTCTACTCAAGCTGTATCCGTGAAATATTTCTATCCTATCTATATTGTTCCGCTACGTATCTAAAGTTTTTCGCATGACTGCCCAGCAAAATGCGTTCCAGCTCAACTGGATATCTTCAAAAGGGTTGGACGTGCGCAAAATGGAACCTGTCAAAAAACAAAAGCAAACCGCGGTATCCACCAACACTCAGGGACTTAAGCGTTCAAAAAGTACTCAAAACATACACCTTAGACACTATGTGAAGTTTCGGGCCAATATATGGTCCGTACACAGCATCCGAACTCAGTCTGATGCTATTCCGGCCGGCCGTAATTCAGGGTTTTTGCCAAACCCAAACCGAAACCGGGATTGTGACTAGCTAAGCGCATACAAGCCTCTTCCAACTGAAACTTTGGAGTGTGGTCAGGTGTACTACAAACTATCTATTTGGTTTCGCTAGACCGACGAGCGGAACGCGTACCAGCTCAGCAGTAGATCTTCTGAGGGGTGGATGTGTACCAACCAAGGCACCTGTAAAAAACCCGCAACCACACCACCGTGTCAAGCAACGTTCTAGGGCTAGCACGTAGAAAAAAATACGCAATACATACCCTTTATTCACTCTACCGAGTATCAGGCCGCTATGCTGTTTCCAAATAACAGTCCAGCTCGATTCTGATGCGATGCCGGCCAAGGTGCAAAAGGGCACCACCATAAAAGAATTTAGGATGCGATATGCGTATCATTCTACGCACCTGAAGCGGTCGCCAGCACTTTTCCCCACTCCCCAAGCACTTCGAAAGTGTTCACGTTTTCCTGCGGCAAAGAACACCGTCAACATTTCAGTGAACAGGTGCTCATTCCACAACAGGAAAGGAGCACGAATAAAGCTCTTTACGCGTGAAAATCAATCTCAGAAAGCTGGAATTTTCGAGATATGACGGGGTCCCCAAACTTAGAACACTTTCAGGGACACGTCGGGAAGTAATGTCAGCTTGCAGTCCTCATTCCGAGCACGCACTGAGGTTCAATCCCATGTTTCATACCCCATCCACAATTTCCCCCAAATTTTACTTGCCTGCAGTGTAAAATTATCACTACAGCTGAACAGCTGATGGCAAGTTCGAAGTTACCGGTCGTGACGCTGTGCTACACGCCAGCTATCCCGTCTTCGCTCGGGCATCCCTCGCATACCTGCTGCACAAAGGACGGCTGTCAGCGGGCGTGTCGGGAATCGAACCCGACCGGTGTAGTTTCACAACCACACAGGCTTCCAAGCACCCCCAAATTCGTTTTCTTTTGGCCTCCCACAACCTCAGCAGAGCGTGCGGCAGTATGCAGGTATCTCCCATCAGCTGCTGCTGGCCTTTTTCAAAAGAAGAAGCTACCCTGTGTCGGGTGGCCTAAATGAAAGATCTCGTAAAATCTTTAAAAGAATTCAAGCCTCAATAGATCATCTGAACGTGGTGACACCATCTCAACTCCGCGCGCAAAACGGTTTCTGCGACAACTGCAGATCAACGCCACTCCAAGTCAACGTGGCAGATTGAAAACGTCTTCCGTAAATTTCTACTGGCGTCGTCTTCATTTTTTCTGTGACGCCGTGTGTATAGCCCAAGAGCAGCTCAGCAGGGAAAGAGCCTTCAAGACTTCAGCAGCTGAAAGTTGTTCCTGCAAACCGTTCAACGATTGTTTGGGCAATTCACTCCAGTCGAGTGTTGCCGGGTTGTCCGGTGAGACGAAAATATCAGATAGGAGCAAAGTGAATCTCAATGTCATAAGACGTGCATACGAGTGGCTGTTGAGATTTGATTCCAAATCTAAAAAATCTAATGCGATTTTATTCGCCTTGGTCAATCTTCGAGTCTTACAAAAAGTGGTACCTAGTGGGCTTGCATCGGGCTAACTTACTGTACTGTACAAGCATCGTCATCGGGTCAACGAATGAGAATGCCGATGTTTAACACCCTTAGATCAAATATGACAGGGATCCTACTGCCAAATTCAAATTGGGTTCAAATTTCCATCGATAATTCCTAAGATACCGAACGTGCGATAACGCACCGGGTCGATCGTCGAGCATGTTTTGCGCATTTGTGGACGTCATGCGTAACATGTCATGCATTACATGTAATGCGCGACATGTCATGCGTGACATGACAAGCGTTACAGATTTGGGAAATAGCATACATATATGGGCAATTCGACTGTATCGTCCGACGTGGCTCGCGCGTCTGTCTTTTGATCAACGTAGTTAGGTGCCCCCCCTCGCGCCTAACGGGCGTCCGAACGCCGAACGGAGCGAGGGGGGGCCATAATGGGCAATTCGACTGTATCGTCCGACGTGGCTCGCGCGTCTGTCTTCGATCGAGACTATTTTACTGTGTCACGGGATAGCGTAACATGTCATGCGTAACATGTCATGCATTACATGTAATGCGCGACATGCCATGCGTAACATGTCATGCGTAACATGTCATGCGTAACATGTCATGCGTAACATGACAAGCGTTACAGATTTGGCAAATAGCATACATATATGGGCAATTCGACTGTATCGTCCGACGTGGCTCGCGCGTCTGTCTTCGATCGAGACTATTTTACTGTGTCACGGGATAGCGTAACATGTCATGCGTAACATGTCATGCATTACATGTAATGCGCGACATGCCATGCGTAACATGTCATGCGTAACATGACAAGCGTTACAGATTTGGCAAATAGCATACATATATGGGCAATTCGACTGTATCGTCCGACGTGGCTCGCGCGTCTGTCTTTTGATCAACGTAGTTAGGTGCCCCCCCTCGCGCCTAACGGGCGTCGGAACGCCGAACGGAGCGAGGGGGGGCCAATATGACCTAATGTGCCACCTTTTTTAATCCATTATGATAATGAAGAGAACAAGTACTATACCGGAGTCTATACTTATCAAACTTGCATAGAAGATTCAGCTACCTGACCGGGAATTATCCACTCGTTGAAATTCCTTCTGAACATACTTAAATGACTCCGGCGGTTTCCGATGAAGGTCGATGAACAGAAAATCGTGTGGGTTTTGAATCGCCTGACTATACACGGAATTGAACTCGTCTATCGGTATCTCGCCACCGACCTCCTCGCCGATCTTATCGATCTCTTTTTTAGTCTTATTTCTAAAAACTAACATATGTGTGAGATTACCTCGTATACGAGATTTTAACAGTCCTCCACTCGAACTGGTGTAATTCTGACACGCGAAAAGAAGGGTGATTCCGAGGGCCCCGTCCTTAAGCTTTCCAAGATGTCTATGTTTGATAACCATGTTGCTGAGCTTACTCGATGGTCTCATCATGTCGGTGTCTTGTGTATCATCAAAGAAGGCGGCGATCACGGGCCTCTTGCCACCATATTTGTGTTGTGGAGGAAGTATATTACCATTCTCGTCCCCAAATTCCAACATCAATTCACCCGGAATCTCGTAGATACTGATGTTATGATTGTTTAACATTTTCATTAACTTCTTATACCGTTCCATCTTCT
Source organism: Cymbomonas tetramitiformis (assembly GCA_001247695.2). Classification (NCBI taxonomy): domain Eukaryota; kingdom Viridiplantae; phylum Chlorophyta; class Pyramimonadophyceae; order Pyramimonadales; family Pyramimonadaceae; genus Cymbomonas; species Cymbomonas tetramitiformis. Next base: position 5,099 of record LGRX02014412.1, on the reverse strand, counting down.
CTTGATATTCATCGTACTCTTGAGCCTCGGTATCAAGGATGCCTTCAATCTGATTTGGAACATCGACGGTTGGCTCTAGTACATCTGATTGATCGAGTGGCAGGTCATTATAATATTCCCTGTTATTGTGATATGTTGGAGATACCAATATGAGTCTGTCTAAAGCAGTGTTTTGTTTCATCAATCGAAGTAGGTGTGTAAGACTACAGCTCTTGCCAACGCCGCGTTTCGCTACCGCTAGGACAACTCCGTGCAATTGAATAAACTCATCGGGTGTGTTAATTGGAAACGCTGAACTCTTTGGCACTTGAATATCATATGATTTATCTTTCAGTCTTTGGAACTGCATATACTATAACGATAGAAATAGACTTGAGTAAGCTTTGTCATATCCCGGTTCCATCTCAGCGTCTCGTTTTCGAGGTGGTGGTGATTGAGATGCAACTCGACTTTGCTTACGTCTAGTAGACTTCCTAACAATCACCTGAGGTTCTTCTTCTTCGGACTCAGAAGAATCAGATTCAACGATGACAACCTGCTTTTTCGGTTTCTGCTTAGGGGCTTTTGGTTTCTTGACAACGACGTGTTCAACCTCAGGTTCAGGGTCCGATTCTGGCTGAGGTTCCGGTTTAATCGTAGTTGTAGCTTTCTTAATGGTTTCCTGAGCTGCCACAACTTTCTCATTTTCCTTAAGTTGTTCGGCCATCTTCAAATCTGATTTGACTTTGGCCTTGGCACGACGAGTTTCGAGAGCCCTCTCCAAGCAAGGCGTTCGAGTGTCTTCGGGTCAGTTACTTTCTCCCCCTTAAGTGGCATTGAGTAATTATAAGATACCCTAAGAAAATAATATTCCTGAATTTGACTTACGATTTCTCAATGAAATCAGAAAGGTGGCATATTAGGTCATATTCTGGTTATTATGCTGAGATTCAGTAGTTCAGTATCACGTATGACGTATGACAGTGACAGTGACAGTACAGTGACTTCCTACCTGTACTCAGTAGTTCGACTTCGGTAGCTTAGACTGTGACACACGATATGATTGCCTAGTGACGGCCTCAGAGCTTAGATAGCCTGAGAGTCGTGTATTCATTTCTATCTTTTGATATACCCGATTGCCTCGCTCAAACCCTACGGCGTTCAGCGTTTTCACTGTGTCACTAGGACATTCTAGTAGGCTATAGGCCCACCACTTGCCTAAAGTGGTTTTGATTCAAAGCCACTAAATGGCTGGCTAAAGCTGTAGAGGGGCGAGCGTGGCTGAGTAGGTAGAATGTTGCGGGGTGCCGCGTTTTCGCGGCGCAACTGACTGTGTAGATGGAGAGGTAAGCGCGACGAGTGGCGGAGGAAAGTACGGAGAAGATGGGTCAGAGAGCGCTGGGGCCCCCGATGGTATGCAGCATTGCGCAGAGTTTGGTACTGAGTGCTTCGCGACACGTTAAAAAGACCATGACCTCGGACATCGACAAGCGCGGAGACCTCGACTCTACTCTCCTACCTTCCGCCCACCCCCGCCGCTCCGCATTTTTCCTCACTGCTCTATACATCTTTACCCGTATCATTTTACCTTAATTTGCCACGCTTGCCGCTTGTTTGTGAACTTTGAGCGGATCTTCGAATCTTGCGGGCGACTTGGCCGTTTTTGACCGTTTATAACTTACGTTCTACTTGGGCTCGGACATTTTCCTTTGGAGAGTGTTTTTACTTCGCCATTACCGGCCGTGTTACCGAGTTTCGTGGGCATCGGAGCAGATTTTGAATTTATCTTGGATTTGGCCCCTTCCTTGAAGGGGGCTCACCCTTATCGTTAGGGTTTCATCCCTTCGGTGCTTCGCTTGCAGCTGTCATGGCTGCCATGGATCCTTCTGATGGGTTCACCACTCCAGTTCCGGCTGGGATCGACACGCGGAGGGCGCTTCCCTTCAGCGACGGCCCTGAAGAGCCTGTGCCCCCTACACCTGTAAAGCGTCGCCCGCTTGACAGTGATGACACGGACGGTGCTTTGGTTCTCAGGGAGTTCCTCAAGGACTGCCAGACAATTCTCCGCGAGCCTGGTCACCGGGCCAGCATTATTCAGCAAGTTCGTGACCAGTGCCGGCCCACTCACATCAAGGCTTCGGAGTGGGTTTTTGACATCGACAAGATCAAAGGCCAAGTGCCTCGGGAAATTGCACTAGACCGCTTCACTAAAGCGGTACAGACCCAACTAACCGACTTCAATCTTCAGTTTGACACGGTATTCCACCCGACTGACCTCACGACGGCTGTTCTTCCTGAGGCCACTCGCATTCTCTATCGCATCTTGACGTCGCTGGTGCGTGGGTCATGCCTTCAGCTCATTGAGGAGTCGGCTACGGTGTCTCCGGATGATGGGCGCCGTGCGTGGCTGGTCGTCTGCCGGGCCGTTGCCAGGCGACGCAGGCCGTGGGTTTCCCATGGTTACCTTTTCGAGACAGCTCCTGCGATCGAGCTGCTGGAGGATGTAGACCCCGAGCCCTATATTAAGGGTTTCATGCAGCACCACACCGCTATCCGTTCTGAGCTCAGACCTGGTGTAGAGCCTGACGATGTGTGGGGTGTGGGGTTCGCCTTGGACCTCCTCACCCTTCGCATGTGCCCTCTGTATTATAAGGACCTTCTACAGGAGTGGAATTCTAAGACGGCCGAGGGCAGGGAGAAGCGGGCTCTCGGCATTCAACAGTTCACGTTGGCTGTGAAGGCCTTCCACCAACAGAAAACAGAGGAAAAGAAGCTGCTTAAAGAGAAGAAGAAAAAGGATGGGGTCTCCGCATTGGCGGCCTCACTTCTCTCTGGGGAGTCCCCTTCTGCCGCCCTTCTGGCCCGTGCGGGCATCCCGCAGACTCGCATTGTTGGTGGCCGCAGGCGTGACGAGCCCAGGCACCCGCCACAGACTCGGGATGCTCAGCCGCAGGCGGCCGGACAGGGTGCTCACCGGTCTGGGGGCGACAGGGGTACGGCTCCCCGCGCCAGACCGGCCCGCGGTGGGAAGAATCGACAACAGAACATGAAGGGACACAGGAAGGGCTCTCACCCTTCCCCTCATGCCCCTCCCCCTACCAAATAAGGCCGGGTCCATGCGGTCCCGGGACCAATAGGGACCCCTCATGGACCCCATATGGACCCGTATGGACCACATGGACCCCACATGGACCCGTGAAAAATGGATCACATGGACCCGTCGATGAAGCCTTCGGGCTTTTACCACTAGATTGGTCCAAAAGTTCCTATCGGTCCGGGGTGGGTCCCACACTTGGTACCACTGATTTCTCGGTCCATGCGACATTTCACCATGGGTCCATGCGGTGTTTCGTCGGTCCATGTGGGGTCCATGTGTCCATCGAAATCTCACCACGGATTCCTCGCCGCTGGCGTGGGGGACCTCGCATGGACCCGTATGGCCATGCTTTAAGGCAGCATGTGGTGCATGGACCGACCCTGGACCGACCCCGGGCCGACCCTGGACCGACCCCGGACCGACCCTGGACCAAACATGATCGCTCGGACCCAGGTTGGACCAGCACGGACCAAACCTCCGATAGGCGCCCAACCGTACGGACCATATATGGACCTCGCGTGGACCCCGCGTGGACCCCGCATGGACCCATGGGTGGAGCACTCGAGATGGACTGCACGGGGGAGGCGATGCGTGGACCTCGCATGGACCTCGCATGGACCCGGGAGTGGCGCACCCAAGATGGGGTGCGTGGTGAAGGCGATGCGTGGACCTCGCATGGACCCAGCATGGGCCCCGCATGGACCCGTAGGGTGGCACACCCGAGATAGACTGCGCGGAGAAGGCGATGCGTGGACCTCGCATGGACCCGTGGTGTGGCGCACCCGGCATGGGTTGCATGGTGAAGGCGATGCGTGGACCCCGCATGGACCCCGCATGGACCAGTGGGGGGCGCACCCAAGATGGACTGCACGGGGAAGGCGATGCGTGGACCTCGCATGGACCCGTAGGGTGGCGCACCCGAGATAGACTGCGCGAAGAAGGCGATGTGTGGACCTCGCATGGACCCGTGGGGTGGCGCACCCGGCATGGGTTGCGTGGTGAAGGCGATGCGTGGACCTCGCATGGACCCCGCATGGACCAGTGGGTGGAGCACCCGAGGTGGACTGCACGGGGAAGGCGATGCGTGGACCTCGCATGGACACGTGGGGTGGCGCACCCGAGATAGGGTGCACGGGGAAGGTGATGTGTGGACCTCGCATGGACCCGTGGGGTGGCGCACCCGAGATAGGGTGCACGGGGAAGGTGATGTGTCACTAGTGAAAATGGGAATATATGAATAATAAGTCAACCGGATAAAAACATTTCAGCATACATCAAAAAATATCAACAACTCAAAGTATATCAGTGTTTTGACATATTATTAAGCCGTTATAATTTCAAATGGATTTGAATGAAGTACGAGAAGCATATTTTTCTCATATGTCAATAATATATCAAATCCTTGATAGATACATACATACCAAGGCTACTAATCGGTTATGAATTGTGTAAAGCAATTATCCAGATTTTCTACATCGGGCAATTTGGTCTACGTTAGATTTCCATATTTCAGTTTTGGGCTATTTTTGCTCTACGGTAGATTTCCAGATTTCAGTTTTTAGAATGCTTGGTTTCAGATTTTCTACCTCGGTCAATTTGCTCTACGTTAGATTTCCATATTTCAGTTTCGGGCTATTTTTGCTCTACGTTAGAGCATTTATATTTCAGTTTTTGAAATGCTTGATTTCAGATTTACTACCTCGGTCAATTTGCTCTACGTTAGATTTCCATATTTCAGTTTTGGACTATTTTTGCTCTACGTTAGATTTCCAGCTTTCAGTTTTTGGAATGCTTGGTTTCAGATTTTCTACATCGGGCAATTTGGTCTACGTTAGATTTCCGTATTTCAGTTTTGGGCTATTTTTGCTCTATGGTAGATTTCCAGATTTCAGTTTTTGGAATGCCTGGTTTCAGATTTTCTACCTCGGTCAATTTGCTCTACGTTAGATTTCCATATTTCAGTTTAGGGCTATTTTAGCTCTACGTTAGAGCATTTAGATTTCAGTTTTTATATGCTTGGTTT
>LGRX02014411.1:0-22859 GCA_001247695.2 Cymbomonas tetramitiformis | reverse complement strand
AATGAAATATCTGCCGTGAAGAATCCCTCTGACCGCCCTGAATGAAATATCTGCCGTGAAGAATCCCTCTGGCCGCCCCGGCTCGTGTCCACAGGTCCGCTGACGCCCCTGCGCTCAGCTCTGCTTAGCCCCGGTGCCCGCAGCCCAGCCAGAGCGGAGCGCAGGTGCACAAAGCGCAGGGTAAGGAGAGGGAAGCGCCGGCCAGACCTCCACTGGGTGGCGCAACACCGTGAGGTACTGCACGTGCTTACTGACGAACTGCACGGGCCTCGTGGTCGGCCGCTGGCGCGGGAAGATATGGGCCCGCCCGGCAGCAATGCAGCTGTCCACCTCAGCGAAGTTGCAGTGCATGGAATGCCCCGCTGCGCCGCCTCCACACGGCCCTCCACCTCAGCCCTCCACGCGGCCCTCCGCCTCAGCCCTTTTGGCGAAGCGGTGCGGGGTGCCGCAGCACGTCCGCGCGGCACGCATTGCCAGGCCTCTCGTGACCGCAGGGGCGAACAGGCGTGCCACCAAGGGGGAGCGCCGGCTCTGGAGGCAGCACCTCGGAGGCGGCATGCGAATGCACCGGCGTCAAGCCGCATCCGCCCACAATGGTTGTGTCCACGTGTACTGCGCGCGTCCCCCGTTGTCATCGGGAAGGGTGTGAACTGGGCACGGTAAAGCCTGCTGTGTGATTGGTTGGTGGGCACGGTAAAGCCTGCTGTGTGATTGGTTGGTGGGCACGGTAAAGCCTACTGTGTGATTGATTGGTGGGCACGGTGAAGCCTGCGTTGTGATTGGTGGGCACGGTAAAGCCTGCGTTGTGATTGGTGCAACACAATTCCAGTTGCCGGCATGAATTTGAAGGGATTCAAACCTTGGACGTGCAATTTAGATTTTTTGGTTGGATTGAGTTCGGGAATGGCAATTGTCTGCATAAAGCAAGGGGAAGGCCAACGCCTGCACTCGGCATCTTTGACCTTGCCTGCCCGAGTTGGACATGCGGGAGGGGGGTGCAACTGCGCACTCAGGCGCGCCTCTGGGCATCCGCCCTTCGAGATGAGAGTTCACTGAGGGGAGCCTTAGCAGCCGCCGCAATAGAAATTCTACGGGCAACGGGAGGACAAGAGAGCTGGGCACAGACAAGAGAGCCCCTGCATGGAGGCAAGCTGAGGACAGGGCCGTGGCTGGTAATGTCCGGAAGCCCTGAGCCATCCCTTCAGGTGCACTGCTGAGGTCGATGTGTCCCAAATTGAGCATGGCAGAGTTCGGATACATTCTGCGGTTAGCAGCCACACCAGACACTTGCAGCTGGCTGACTCTAAACCCCGGCGATGCTCTTGGTGGGGGGGCTTGGGGAAGGACGTCGGCTGGGTTTCGGGTACTAAGGTGAGTGCAAAGCTGGCCCTGAAAGCCTGACTCAGGGTGATGATTTACATTTTGCCATTGCCAGGTCAGTACTTCTAAGGTGATGAGCCGATTACATAGGCGGCTCAGCAACAAGCGCGAACCACAAATATAATTTTGGAGCACTAAATATGATTGGTTGGTCATCTTTGGTGAAGGCGTTTGATCACCGTTGGCAGGCGAGTGGCAGCGAGCCTGAGAGCACCTATAGAAGGACGAATTAGGGGGGCTCGCAGGCACAGGCATGCACACCGTGACTTGCGCGAAGCATGCCGACCGACCTCAGCCCGCCAACACCCCGGCGGATGAGTCACACACGCGAGAGCAAGGCGGACATGTGACACGGTATTACACTCTGAGAGCTGGGAGGAGCACCCGAAGGCGGAACGACAACACTCAGCACATTCAAGCAAGTGCTTCTTGTCCCAACACTCGCAGGCCTCGCAGCAGCGCGAGACTGCGGTTCTCACGCTCGGCTACAGATCAGAAAACCGTGACAGAACACCCTAGCACATATTGTGTAGCCCTTGCAGCTCGTCGCACTCCACATAGATAACCCTGATAGAACGTCCTCGCCAAAAACAAGTGTAGCCCGTGCAGCTTGTCGTACTCTAAACACAACCCGGCTGCACGTGGCGGCTGGGCTTTGGGGTCGCACCGTGGCAGCCGAGGGCTTTGTAACTGAAGGCTCCCCGCGGGAACCAGTCGATGGGCTGAGGCGACTTCTGGCTGATGAATCGCGCGTTATGCAGGAAAGCGCTGCCGGCGGTCTTCTGTATGTGGATGAACACTCCGAGCACTCCCGGGGTGTGCGCCAGCGACACATTGTACAGTGCCACTTGTCCCTGCACCAGGCGCTTTAGCCTTCAGTGATGTTGGGCGCCTCCAACTCCTCCCAGCCCCCCTAGTCTACCCTACCCAGCCAGGCCGAGCAGGCGAGCACACCAACACCATGCCCCGCCATCATCTCAGATATCCAAATCCACCAATACACGCCGTGCAGGGGAAGCGCGCACCAGGGTTTCCATCGGCGTGTATTGCTGATCTGGCGGAACGCCTGTCGGTGGGGTATCATTCGTACTGTTCTCTTTGTTGTCGACTTCCTTTGCGTCGCCTATGCCGCCATTACCACGTGCATTGTCACGTGCACTACTGACCTCACCTTTATTCATCTCTGCCACCTCGCCCTCGCCTCCGTCCACCTCTACTGCATCGTTCTCTACTCCATCCACCTCTGATGTGTCTCCCGGTCCTCCATCTTCTGCATCGCCCCTTCCTGGATTATCCTCTATTGCATCGCGCCCTCCTTCAACCGTCTCTACCGCATCGCCGCCTCCTCCATTCGCCACTACTGCATCGCTCTCTGCTCCTTCAAGCTGGCGTGCATTGGGACTTGTCAAGCTACTCGTGGAAGAGAACGGCAGTGGAGGTGTGGCACCGCCTTTGATGACTCCGTCCAGGCGACTTCTCTGCCTCCTCGCCAGGATCTCTGGTATATCCGCGCCTTCGACCGATCGAGCAGGCCTCCTATTAAAAAAGAGTGTTGGCACAAAGTAACCTGTCGTCATTCAACATCGACCTATCTGTAGAGCCTAGGTGCGAGCCGATTTGCACGAAGCGAATTCCACGCCTGCTCGCGATGTTCGTGCTGTTTAAAGTCACATTTGCACCAGGCGAGCTCTAAGGATGCGGGCGATACACGGGTCGTAACAATATAAACAAGGGACAGGTGGTGATGTAAGTTCAATTGGGATCGAAGGGGCTCGGTGCATCGTATTGAGGTAAGGTGGGCCGGGCCTTATCTGACAGGACTACCGCGACAAGACGGTGTATCGCAGCCCCGCCAACAGCTTCAGATAGCTGAAGTGGGAGACGGGAGGTTTACATCTCAGGGGATCCCGAATGTACACCGGGAAGCACCGCGATATGCCGTTCGCCGCCGCCCTGCCTGCAGCATCCAAGCGCTGATATGGGGGTTCACCGCTACCGAAGAGGCTGCGCTGCGATCCACCTGCGAGCGATAAGAGTTCCGATAATCCTTCATTCGAGACATCGGTGCAGGAATGAAGCAGGAGAACGGCTAAAGCTGAGAATTGAGAGAGCTTCTCGCCCCTGGATGGGGCGCCACAGTGCTTTCCGCAGAGAACAATCTCGTCGTCAGCCGGCTAAGCAGCTGACAAGTGCCAATTTACACGTCAAACGGGCACCAAATATGAGCAAGAAGCTAATATTGTCGCTGCCAAATGCGAGGCTAGCTGATTATGATCCGGGAATGCTCAAAATACTGACTCCAAAGCTTTTAGCTGCCTCGAGTTTGGGTGAGCATTCGGCAGATGGAAGGACTCGTAGAAACTGCGCACACCTTCTGCGCCAAAGTGGTTCCAAAGTAACAGATGGAATAGCCACAGGTAGCGCAAATAGGTCATGATTGATGCAGTAACGCCTTTTCTATCTGTCGTGTAGTCGTGCTTACAATGTTCTCAGACTATATATCGTATACAAAGAAATCGTCAGTTTTTAGTGAATTTTCTCTCACAGTCGCATCGATTAGTATCGAAACATGTTGATGCAAGTTATTATTTGTGACACGTCAACCCTAGCGTACCCCCTAACAACCCTATGTACCCTAGCTCTATGACGGTTTGCCCTCCAATTCTGGAGGGAAGCCCAGGGGTAGTGATTCAGCTGCATTGCGCGAGCTGTAGCGTAGGCCCAATGGCCATATTTCGGTGCACAGGGGTCAAGTAGGTACCTTGGGGTTATTTGCACGCCGGGGGGCTAAGGGGGGCGAGAAGAGCCTGCAAAACTTTTGCAGGAATTTCGGGGGTTAGTCATAGAGGTCCAGAGGGGGTCCTCGGTGTGGTGGGTGGGTGAGCAGATGGGCCGCTCTGGAGTGATTCCCTTGAGGTCTAAGGGCGTGCGAGGTACTCAAATGCACCACAGGACATCCCCAAGATTACCCGGAGGGGTGGGGGGTAGAGTGGTGGCAGAATAGTGGGGTGACAGCCCGTGGCTCGCACTCGTGGGAGGTCTACGCGACTAAGTCAAAAACGGTATCGATTTTCGGAAAAAACTCGACCGTCATAGAGCTAGCTACCCAATACGGTAATGTGCAAAGCGGCAAGATCGTACTGAGCTGATTTTATTTGCATTTCTCGGAAGGGTATTGTACCTGTGGCACTATGATCATCTACGATCTAGCAATACAGGTTCTGTTATAAGTAGCATTACTAGTGCACAAAATTGAATCTTACACATATGTTAGTTTTTCGAAATAAGAATCAAAAAGAGATTGATAAAATTGGGGAGGAGGTAGGAGGGGAAATACCAATCGAAGAGTTTCAAAACGTATACAGTCAAGCCATTCAAGATCCTCACGATTTCCTTTTCGTTGACCTCCATCGGAAACCAAGTCATCCTTCAATGTTTAGAAGGAATTTCAATGAATGGATTGTTCCCGGTCAACCGTTATTGACCCAATAGTCTTTTCCATATGGAACGAAAATCTCCTGACCTTTTTTGACATTTCTCGTGAGCTTCACATTCCCAACAGAATTTATTTTTGCATTGTTAGAACAACCGGTTCGTTTTGCATCTTTTGAAGTACATAATATATTATACATATATCAATTTGGGCAACAATCATCGCTTTTCAAAGCTCTTCGCTTCCTTTGATATTCTCTCATTTTTTCTTTATGCAACTCTTTGTGATTTTCATACCAAGTTTTTTGATGTTTACGGTTCAAAGCCTTCGTTTCTTCAACATGAGTCTCTCTATACTTCTTTTGAGCTTTAAGTTGTGCCTCAGTCAGAGCCATCTTAATATATATACTTATATTTATTTCTTAAATAAAAGAGAGAACACTGTTAAAAGTTCTTTAAATTTCCTCTATCTCTATTCCCAGGGAAATACTTAGCGAAAAACAGTTTTCAATTTACGATCATGATGACACTACAGTATCAGTACGCAGTACATTTTTCATTTCGATCAAGACGGTAACGTGGCGGTTACCAGATCAAGTGTCCAAAAGCGTCAGACTAAGCGTCAGACTAAGCGTCAGACTAAGCGTCCATGTATGTGATGACGTTTGTGATAACGATGGCGGCGGAGTTTATTTTCATCACTTTTCTTAAAAGTTATCAGCCGCCGCCAGCAATACCGTTTTACTGCTCTCTCTTTTCGACCTTCTTAAAGGTAAAAATATGGACGAATCTTCCCCTTCTGTTGTTGTATCACGCAAGCCTAACCGTGCAGGTGCAATATGGGATCCGTTGCGTCAGTTACCCACGTTCGCGAATCGTGGAAAGAAAGCCAAAGTCGGTGCAGCTCGTTGTGTTTCTTTAAAGTTGGAAAACAATACGTATGTACGCTGTGACGGAAAGTGTGCCTACGGTGGTGTCTTTTGTTTCGTGGATTCGCACCGTATCGATACTTGCGACAAGGTGTTAGCGATAGAAGGGGCTCCAGCCTTATTTGTCAAACAGTGCGACAGACTTCAAGATTCGGACGACCCAGTAGTTTATTCTTCTATCGCAGATACTATACATAGAAAAGTAGTTGTTCCGTGTTTTGCTGCCGTGAAGGCTGCGGATCAAGAAGACGCGTTCGAAAACCTTGCTGACGATAGCGAATTTTTAGCTTTGCGTGCAACGTGCAGTTCTTTTTTAGACAGTAGAGAGTTAACCACTTCTTCTTTCTTTTCTAAACAAACAGAGAATACGGCACAACTATCTCTTACTATGGCCAGACTGACGGCTGATTCGCCGGGTTCTTCTTCTGCTGTTAAACAACCTCGCCAGCCAAAACGCATCGCAAAACCACCAGCAGCCAGTACCAGTTCAGTTCCTATTATTTCAGTGCCGGAAACCCCAGTTCCTTCTGCTCAGTCCAGTCCCAGAAAAAGTGAACTTTCTGACCGGATCTCTGAACTGGAAGCCCGGATCTCTGAACTGGAAGCCCGGATCTCTGAACTGGAAGCCCGGATCTCTGAACTGACCACTGAAAACTGTGAGTTGAAAGTTTCCCTTTCTGATAGTGAAGCTGAACTTCTCCACGCTGAGACTGAACTTTCTGAAAAACAGGACCATATTGTACCGCAACATGGTGCAAACCGCACGCCCTAAAGTGGCCAATTCAACACCTCGCGAGGCCCCAACGCCCCGCCAAGCGGAAAAGCTTAGCCAATCATGGCAAAGTCATCAGTGATAAAAGCGGGGTAATACCCCATAACCTGTGAGATATAATAAACCGTATTATATCGGGGTGGTCACTGAATAGTTCTCATACAAGTGTAAACTGATTATAAGAGTTAAACGAATATAAGGTGTTTGTGACCTAGGGATCTGTCACCTAGTACTGTACGAGTACTGGTACAGCTAACGGGAGTCAGAGTAAGTTATGACCTACGGGTCACTGAATCCAGCACATATTGACCAGTTGACTGCTGCAAACCTTGAAAACGGTACACTGACTAACCAACTGAACCAGGAAATAGCTGCTTTGAAAAAAACACCGGCCACGAAGATCCGGGTTTTGAAGTCTCCTATCCGCATCTGACTTCGGTTCTACCAGCAGTGGGCGCTCCACCTATGACGCCCTACCAGCACACCTTAGGATGGGCGAGCGGTTTACCAGGTGCACCGGCGCCAGCCGCTGGATCAGGTCCCTGGCTGGTAGAACCTGTGCAGATGTTCGCTGCCCCGGATGGAGCCCTTCTGGATCTTCCTTGGCCCCTGCTAGTGGTGTACGCCCCGCCAGCTCGACAGCGTGTCAAGCGGGAAAGGAAGACGAGTTCCCCCCCTCCTATCGTGCGTACTGGAGAAGCGGCCAGCGTTCGAGACCTGCATCAGCAGATATCAGGAGGCCAGTTCCTCAAAGCGCTGCAAGCGGAATATGGGCGACCTGGCCCCCTCAGACTTTAAGGAAGGAAATCCAAGAAGCTCCGCATCAACGCACTCGTGACTTCTGCGTAGTGGGAGATGTGTTGTGGAGGGTGAGCGCTGGACGCTATCAGTTGGTACTGGGAGAAGATTCACCACTCCGTGAGGTAGTGCTGCAAGAGGCGCATGCATCTGTTTCAGCTGGACACGCGGGCAGGGACAAAACTCTGGAACGAGTACTGCGACGCTTCTGGTGGAAAGGGGCAGCAGAAGATGTGGGACGCTGGGTTTCATCTTGCACTATCTGTCAAGCGGTGCGACCGAGGAATTCCTACCCGGATGGATTGCTGAACCCACACACTATTCCTACGCGACTATGGCAAGTGGTCAGTGTGGACTTTGTCACTGGACTGCCAGTCACGGCGCGGAATCACGATGCCTTTGCTACTTTCACGTGTAAGCTCAGCAAAATGGTTCACATCATCCCGTTGAACTTCCAGGACAGCTCCGCTGAGGTTATCGCTCGAATCTACTTCGACCACATCTGGAAACTACATGGCACCCCTATGAAGATTGTCTCTGACCGCGACCCTCGTTTTCAGGATGCTATGTGGAAGGAATTGATGAGACTTATGGGAACCAAAGTGGCCTCCACCACGCCTTACAACCCTCGTTCGGACGGACAAGCTGAACATACCAACCGCGTGGTAGAAGACATGCTAAGGTCCTTCGTAGGCAGCAATCCAGAGGACTGGGATTTGTGGTGTGCTAACGTAGAGTTCGCCATAAACGATACGCGGAGCGATGTAACCGGCTTTACCCCGTTTGAGTTGGTCTTGGGGCACTCGCCTATGTCGCAACTGGACTTGTTCCTGCAAGCGGCTGCTGGACAACACTCCAGGCGTAAGGGTGGAGAAGGTACTGCCCACGAGATGGCTAGTAAATTCGCGGCTCAACTAGAGGACGCCCGCACTAAGCTAGAACTGGCACAGCAACGCCAGCGACATCAGTTTGACCAGCGTCACACCGCCAAATCCTTTCAGTTGGGAGACTTGGTCTGGGTAGATGCCAAGCATCTCACGGAAAATATCATGAACCGCGAATCCTTCAGGAAGCTGGGACCTCGCTGGCACGGGCCCTTACCCATCACCGAGAGGTTCTTCAGTGACCAGCAGCGAGAGCTACCCGAAATTGACAGAGGTGCCCCGGTGGCTTATCGGCTCAAGTTACCCCCTAAATGGCGTATCCACGATGTTTTTGCGCAGCATCGCCTCAAGGAATACCGCACCGCGGATGAAGCTTTTGCGCTGCGTCGGCAAATACCTACTCCTGCCAATGTCCACTACCCGGTCTTGGGTACATCACGATGTACCCAAGCCACTCTTTGTTCCGCACGCCATGGCGAGCTCGAAACATTTCAAGTGTCCATATGGCCGATATAGGTTGTCAATAACACACCAATCTTGGGTATGAACCATATGTTTGGCGGTATTCATGTCATAGACATGGGCTTTTGGGGGTGGTTGCCTAGGTGATTTTCCAGAAAAGACGTTCTAAATTCTTGGGTACATCTGGGTACATCGATTTGTATGCATGGTTATGCACATGAAAATTGCATATTTGGTCGATGTTTCATTCGGGCATTAACATAGACCCTTCAAAGCACTTATTTTATCATGGGTCGGTCCCATACCTCACAAGTTATCATACTTCATCATCAAGACTTCTCATCATAAAACAGTGTCAGATTTTAGATTTCGCCTAGAGCACTACGAGCACGTCAAGCAACTGCTCCTGACATGCAGGGAGAAGGGCGTCTTCCTCAAGAGGTCCAAGTGCCAACTGTTGAAGAAATCCTTGCGGTTCCTTGGCCAATGTATCTCCGCAGATGGCTGCAGACCCCAACACGACAAGGTGGCTGCAGTGAGGGACTGGCCCGAGCTGGAAACGGTTACCCACGTCAGGCAGTTCTTGGGCCTGGCGGGGTATTACCGCAGGTTCATCCACTGCTTCTCCGAGATCGCTCAGCCCCTCACCCGGTTGACCAAGTCGGACGTACCCTGGGAGTGGGGTCCCATGCAGCAGTGGGCCTTCGAGGAGCTGAAGAAGGCCCTCACCTCAGCGCCAGTGCTCGCCTTGCCCAACATTAAGGGTGCCGCAGACGGCACAGCACCTTTCGTGGTGCAGACGGATGCTAGCGGCATCGCTCTTGGGGGAGTACTGATGCAAGACAATGGAGATGGTCTTGGGCTGCGCGTGATAGCATACGAGAGCCGCCAGTTCTCAGCCGCCGAGCAGAATTATCACACCGGCGAGCGTGAGCTAGGTGCTCTACACCACTGTACCACCGTTACCTGGCGGCATTACCTCATCTTCACCAACTTCCGCATCCAGGGTGATCACCGCCCCCTTGAATGGCTGATGGAACCTGGCAGAGAGCTTAGCCGCAGACAGGCACGCTGGTACATGGATCTGGTGGAGGTGGGAGTCCCGAGAATGGAGTACATCAAAGGAGCGCTGCTGCTGGTACCGGACGCCCTGTCCAGAAGACCCGACTTCAAAGACAAGGACGTGCGTGAGGGGTTGAGGGAGGCAGGGGTGATCGACCCCACCTCAGATCTACTGAAAGACCCCCTGGCAACGCTGGAGTCTGAATACTTCTCCAGCTCACCACCCGCAGCTCATCCCCACTGGGCCCAGACTGTTGACTGTTGGCTCTCAGCAGTGGAGACCCTCTCCGTGGCGGAACAGGCCATGGACATGGGGGAGACCATCGCTCTCGTTAACCCGAAGCTCTATAAGGGAATGAAGGAGGATCACCTCGACTTCGACATGCCTGACTGGCCTGCAGCTGATAGCGCGAAGCCGGTAGAAGCTCCACACAAACCCCCTGATAGAGCTCCACCCCAGATAAGGATAACGAGGAGTATGTCACGCGCTGGGAAGGCCTCTACGACCCCAACGCCTCCGCAGTTGGCGTCACCAAAGACGCGAACGCCTACGTCACGAGCTGACGCGGAGGCGCCCACTGAGAAGGTGCCAACGAGCTCACCAACCCCGCAGCAGGCGCCCCAACAGTCAACTCCATCCCCGGTCCTTCACCCACAGAAACGGCAGGCTCCCCCAGAGGACTCACAGAATTGGCGTGTCCGAGCAGAGTACTCCTCGAAGTACGCCGAGAAATTTGGACCCTTCGATGTGGACGCCTGTTGTGACTTTGGCGGCCGCAACAGACAGGCGGATAGATTCTGGACAGACTGCCTTTCAGAGAAATGGAGGGGCCTTCGGGTTTGGTGTAACCCTCCATACAACTCCAAGTGCATTACTGTGGAGGCGATCTTGAACAAGTATATCGCAGAATGGAAGGCAGACCCAGAGAACACCTCAGCAGTATTCGTTCTACCAGATCACCAGTCCAAGCTCCCCGCGTGGCGCAAACTTTTCAGAAAGGCCAATATGCAGATTGTGGAGGTCATCCCTACTCACGATGACAAGGGCGAGCCCAACCAGTTCTTCGAGAACCCAGATGGGAGAGCCTTCGACCTTCGCTGGCCTGTTCTGATAGTACACGCCCCTCCCGCCAAACCACAACCAGCACGCGTGAGGCATCCGCGAACAGCCCCCGCTGTGATAAGGACAGGTGAGGCGGCAGACTTCAGAGACGCAGCCTCCCAGCAGTCGGACTCAAAGTTCCTGCGCGCGTTGAAAGCGGAGTACACCCGAGAGGGGACACTTCGTTCACTAAGAGAGAAGGTGAAGGCGGCACCACACCAATGCCTACAGGACTTCAGACTAGTGGGTGAAGTGGTTTGGAGGACCGCAGCAGGGAGATATCAGTTGGTGCTGGGGGAGGACTCTCCACTTCGAGAAGTAGTGATTCGCCATGCTCATGAGTCATTGTCCTCAGGTCACACTGGGCGAGACAAGACTCTGGAGAGGGTGCTGCGACGCTTCTATTGGCGTGGTGCCGCGGAAGATGTAGGCACCTGGGTTGCATCCTGCGCAGTGTGCCAATCAGTGAGGCCGCGGGGAACTTACCCGGATGGGTTGCTAAACCCTCACAGCATCCCGAACAGGCCATGGCAGGATGTCGCGGTGGACTTCGTCACCGGCCTGCCGGTATCAGAGAGAGGCAATGACGCTTTCGTGGCCTTCACCTGCAAGCTGACGAAGATGGTCCACGTGGTGCCGATGAACTTCGGCGACAGCTCCGCAGCTGTGGTGGCCAGAATCTACTTTGACTCGGTGTGGCGCTTACATGGCGCGCCTATGAAGATTGTCTCTGATCGTGACCCACGGTTTCAAGATGCTTTCTGGCAGGAACTCATGAGGCTGATGGGTGTGAAAGTGGCTCGTACCACGCCGTACAACCCTCGGTCTGACGGCCAGGCGGAACACAGCAACAGGGTTATTGAGGACATGCTCAGGTCCTTTGTAGACGCCAATGTGGAGGACTGGGATCTGTTCACCACTAACGTGGAGTTCGCGATCAATGACTCCATGCCCGAGAACCTGCCTGATTTTGTCAAACCGAAAGCCTTCTCCAAAGAAGGGCTTACGAAGCTCGAGGATCTGGTGGACGGGATGCGGACCATTTTGAGTACGACGTTTACACCTACCCACGAGGCGTGGTGGGCGGAGCTGTTGAGGAAGCAACGAAAGCTGACCGAGGAGGGCATTTTCGAGGAGCCCAATGTCCCGTTCGTTTTGCCGAGCAAATTGCACGCACGTTTGAATGCCCCTTTGGTGCATGCCCTGGAAGCTCCTCTCAGACTCGCCGAAGCGCAGATGCCAGCAGCAGCAGAAATTCCAGCCCGAATTCAAGAACGCGTAGAACGTGCACCGATTGCCGTGTACACGGGCAAACGTAAGGCGGTGAATCGGGCTGCTAGAAAAGCTGAAGCGTACGTGGCCAACCCGGTATGGGAGGTTTCGTTCGATCAGATGACTGTAAACAGCTACGCCGTTTGCTTCGGAGAAA
Source organism: Cymbomonas tetramitiformis (assembly GCA_001247695.2). Lineage (NCBI taxonomy): Eukaryota > Viridiplantae > Chlorophyta > Pyramimonadophyceae > Pyramimonadales > Pyramimonadaceae > Cymbomonas > Cymbomonas tetramitiformis. The sequence goes on along the minus strand of LGRX02014411.1, from coordinate 10,609 downwards.
TCACGGGCGTGAAGGCCAACGATGTACGCCAATTCCGTGTCAAGCTCAACGGCAAAGAATGGTCGGACCCCTGATGCTTGTCCGAGTACATGCACGGATTGTCTACGCGAAGGAGTTGAAGTACAAGTACCTGAAAGTGAAGACATACACGGACACTAAGGAGCGAAGACTCGGAAAGGTGTTGGCAGGGAAAGCGGGAGCCTTCTGGGAGAACGCATCCGATACGCCGTCAACTGAGCCCTTCAAAAGTGCAGAGATATTGCTAGCGTGGAACATCGCAGCTAACGAAGCAAAAGGTTGTATCCCAGAAGAACAGTATGGGCAACTTATAGTGGCACTGCTTGCGCAAAGAGCCAAGAAAAGACGAATTGATAACGGGCAAATGGAAGAAACCGAAGGCGATGAAGACAATAGCGAAAACGAGGGAAATGAGGAAGTGCCGACCTGTCCCGACCGGTCCAGACCTGACCAGAGGTGTAAAGACCTAGACGACGGTAGCGATGTTGAAATGTGAATAGAATCAGTTGACTAAGACGCAAGAAATAGATGTACATAATGTAAATACGATTATTAGAGAAATCTGATATGGCAATTGCTCATTTCTTTTGTATGTCATGCTCGCTACCATTTACAGCACAGAAAATAAATTGCATGCTTCACCGTGTCTTGGAAACATTTTCGTACGTGTCTTGTAATTTTACCGTTGCGGAGGCCTGCGAGCAAAATTATTTTCAACATTAACATTTTCAGCACATATATTTTCTAAATATCGCCAAAAACAGCTAATGTCAATTATCTACCCTAATGTCAATTTCATCGAATAGCATGTTAGAAGCGTCTTCGGACACGATCCAGCGTCTTATCCCTGTCGGTGTGGCCTGTGGACGGTGCCTCGTGTTCCTCTCTCAACACCAGCTCCCGTAGGGGCGAGTCCGGGGCCAGTACCACCTGATAGCGCCCTTCCGCTACTCTCCAGATGATGTCGCTCACCAGCCGGAAGTGTTCTGTGCGATGGTGCTGGGTGCTTAACAACTCCTGTTTCAGAGTTCTGAGATACTCGCTGCGCCTGTGTTTTGCTCTCAGCGCTCGCAAGAACACCCCTGGCTCCACTGTCCCCGTCTTGTCTCTGACCTTTGCTGCTGCTCCTGAGAGCGTGACTGCTGGTTGCGCAGAGGGTCTCTCACGTGTGACCAGCTTGCTGGGTGGCTTCTGCGGTCAGCTCTGGCTATCACCACTAGCACTGGCCATGGAATTGGTAGCTCCTGCAGGGCCGAGCGATGACCCCTCTCTTCCCCAGGTGAGGTAAAGAGCCGGTTGGGCTCACCGTGCTCGTTCGCTCTTGGAATGATCTCAACGATCTCCAGGCCGAAATCGCGTGATAACGGTCGCCAACTCGCTTGGGGAAAGTCTGGCAACAAGAACACGGCAGCTGTGTGACACGGGTCCTGCTTCGCCTCGGATGCATAATGTCTCAGGATGCCATCGATGCTCACGTTAGGGTCTGAAAAGGAGGGATTGCACCAGACGATACGGCCCCTCCACTGCTCGTTCAGGCAGTCAGTCCAGAAGGTGCTCACCTGTCTGTTCTTGCCCATAGCGTCACAACACGCGTCCACCTGAAATGGTCCACCCAGCACCCGAGAGTACTATCTTGCTCTGCAGCCTTGCGAACTCTGAAGAAATCAGCTTCCAATCTTGCTTGTCCACCAGCGGTTCTCCAGGTCGTATTCTCGGACTTGATTGCTGTCGCTCTGCTGCCGCTGCCGCTGGTTGCTGCTCCGCTGCTACTGCTGCTGGCTGCTGCTACGCCGCTGCTGCTGGTTGCTGCTGCTGGTTGCTGCTGCTCTGCTGCTGGCTGCTGCTCCGTTGTCTGCGTTCGCTGTGCTGCTGCTGGCTGCCGTTGTTGCTTCTGTGCTGCCGCTGCGGGCGACTGTGCTGGGGGTGTCTCTGACAGGGCAACTTCTGCGTCCAAGGGAGACACTAGGTCATCACCTGTTGCTGGCTGCTCTGCTGCCACCGCTCGTTGCGCTCTCGTAGTCACTCCTGCGAAAGCAGAGACTGTTGCCATCGTGGCCACTGTGTCCATGGCATCGCGCCACAGCTCGGGAGTCTCTGCCCACCACAGTCCATTGATGCGGCGTCATCATTAATCCCGCGTCGAAAGCAGCTCCGGGCTGCGCAGTAAATTGTCCAGACCCGTTGAGCCGTTGTACGGGGACAGAGAAACACCAGCAGATTGCGGTACAAACGGCGGCGGGACCCCAAAATGGGCGCCCAATTCTGACACCGCCGGCACAAAGGGCGCTACTGATTGCGTAGAGGTCACCGTACTGGTGACCGGCTGATATGCTCCGGCGTTGTTAAAGCTGTTGTCCATCATCATTCAATGTCGTACTAGTAGACGCGTTTCGGAAACAATTGCTGACGAAGAAGTGATCGATTACCGGGAAAACGCAGCCGGCAAAAGAATCGTACGGAAAGGCTGTCTGCGAAAGAAGATTTCTTTCCGAAACACAGCGCTACTGTCGTCGTTTGCGATACCAAGCTTGCGCACGGGAACCGGCAGCAAGCGAGAGGGTGCAAACAGACGTCGATTGACACAATGTTCACACGAATTTGCCGTTGAAAGACAAATCGCGCGGAAAGATCGCCGCACGAGAAGAAAAAGCACCAAAATACGGTGAAGTCGCTGTCGTCCAATTACTAACGTACGGTCGCTGTCGGCACGAAGAGCTGCTAACACTTGCCTTGGCGAAAATTAGTCAATTCAAGCTAAAATTCCACTGTCGCGCGAAGATTTCTGCGGAAAGGTAGCCGGAGAAAAAAGGTCGCTGGCCAAAGGCAAGTTCTGAAGTCGTCATTATGCGGATACAGAGTCAATATAATTATGCAGATATGTGGTGTTCTCACGAGTACAAGATTTGCTGTTGCTCGGAACACGAATTCTTCGCCCACTGGCGAGCCATAAGTCTAAATTATCACAGGTGCGATACGGTGTTGCGGAACACTGTATCACCGGAAGTCGCAAAACGACCACGGCTGATACCAGTTGTTCGGGGTGTGAACTAAACAAGCTCACTCCGGTGTGAGTGGACACTCGCAGGAAATGCAGGGAGAGCATTGCGGATGATACTAGATCACATGGATATTGTTGGATATCGGTAATGTCGGTTAAAATACTGCGGAGTTCCTGAGCACAGGTTGGTGCAGATTGTAACTAATTCAAAAACTGACATGAGAGCTTGCTCAGCTCTTTAAGTAGTAACATGTCGACTCGAATTCCCTCGGCTCGCCTCGGATTCGATCGTCATATGCTCAGTCACTTCATGCACAGCAGTCCGATGTCCTGTCTTGTCATACAGTCCCTGGACTGCAGTTGCCAATCATCTCTGGTCTGGCTCATAGATCTGATGATGTGGCAAGAACTGAGGCTCTCCTGGTTTCCCTTCAGTTCTGTTCGGCTGTTTAATATTAAATGATTTCCCACCATTTCTGGGTTGGTTTCCCACCAATTCTCTCAACCTGATCTGCTGTGGGTGCAGATATTCAAAAGTCACATCAGATGTTCAAAAGTCACATTCTGTCAGACACCCTCGTCATACCTCTCGATCATACTGGTGACTGTCATCAATGCTGTCACTCGTCACTCTGACACGTCTGTCTCTCGTACTGACTCGCGATACACCCTAGTACAGGGGGGGGAGGGGGGTCCGATTCGATTATCGGTATATTTGGGGAAATAATTATAGAGAATCTGAGATCGTGGATGAAGAATGCAAGATCAATAAATATAATCTCTCTGGTAGAATCATGATCGATAGTAGAATCATTAGTTAAGATTATGACAGAATCAACGGTGTCGATAATATACCGTGACAGATGATGACAGAGATGGCATTTATGGCGGCGAAGGTTGGGGGGAAACCGTGATTCCTGTAATGTGAAAGATGGCCGACCCAACATGCAGCCTGTAATATATATTGGAGAAACACGAGTTCCTCGGGAGCTTGGTTACAGATGAAAAACATTTTTGCAACACAGGTTTTATTGAACAAACACGGTTTGTTATATATATATCGATTTATGTCCGATTACTCTATAACTTCGTATATGTATCACAAACCGTGATTGTTCAATAAAACCTGTGTTACAAAATGTTCTTCATCTGTAACCAAGCTCCCGAGGAACTCGTGTTTCTCCAATATATATTACAGGCTGCATGTTGGGTCGGCCATCTTTCACATTACAGGAATCCCGGTTTCCCCCCAACCTTCGCCGCCATAAATGTCATCTCTGTCACGGTATATTATCGACACCGTTGATTCTGTCATAACCGTATCCAATGATTCTACTATCGATCACGATTCTCGGATCGGCCGCACTATGTAACCTCCCCAAGGACCGACGGTTTCAGCACACACTTCGGGACACTTGTCCGGATTCTCCGGAGCTCACTAGTGAAGAATGCCCCCCCTGCGCATGCGTGTGCGCGTGTGCGTATGTGCGGAACGATGTTTCAAGTTCGTTGTGACTGTCACTGCAGATTATTACCTCGCCTGCAATGTCGGTCCCAACACTTCGGAAAGCATACACCAATGCAGATCGCATTATGACAGTGTTGTATGTTGGGTATTCGAACTGAAACTGGTTAAGCAGGTACGCATCTTTGCCCCTTGCATGCCATTTATTTTGACCGTGTACACAATAAACATTAGCAATCACTTTTGAGCAAGGTTTGTCTCTCACGATCACCATTATTGACATAACATAACCTGTTCATAGAGATTTATTTCAGGGGTTGATATACAGAAACCTCCATCCCATCTGCCACTTCATCATACCAGCCAAACTTGGCATCCAAATAACGAGAAGATGCATATTGTCCTTGATCTCCGCCATTTCTTACATAATCCAGGTACTCTGCAACACTATCTTTGAACACTCTACAGACCACCAAGCCCGCCTCCCATCAAATGCATGCATGAGATATAGAGTGATGCCATTTTTTTGAAGGCATCTCTGACGAGACCGTCGCAACTTCATCAATACAAGGTTCATGCCAATTGGGAGCAGAAGAGCAAGCCTCCGTAGGATATTGCTGAAGCACATTGATATAGCATACATTCCACTATTAGTCTCCAGTGATGGCAGCAAGCCTTTTCAGCTACCTTTGAAACTGGTATTGCTGCCCAAAAGGGTGCACAGGAGTTGCCGAACGAAATGGACGAAATGGGAATGCAATGAAAGGCGCTTATATTTCGGGGGGCCCTTCACGCAGGAGACAGCGTGAAGGACCGAGGACTCTCCCCCACACCATTGTTCAAGGAAACTCAAATTGGATGCACATAAATCCCAAAATCTTTTTATCTCTTCAGAAGGCCCGTTCATTCTCAAATGCCATCGCCCACCTCTCCCCTACGATGCGTGCAAAGAGCCCAGGCTGGTGCGCAACTCTGCGGAAACGACGGTAATCCATGCATCAAAGTTGCAGCTGAGACCAGCACATTCATATGTATGATAGTTTCCAGTGGCCCTGAAAGGCATGTATGCGCTCCTCGCAGCTAATTCAGGAGCTTCTGGTTGCACCCACGATGCTCACCCTGCAGTAGCTGCTACCACTACGGCCCCTGGAGCTAGGAGGGGCTCTGCCGCCTTGAGGTATCCCAAGTAATCCTTCGGCTGCCCGTCAATCAGCAGAAAGTCCACGGAGGCCGTCTCAATTTTACCCCCATTGGATGTGCTGAGCTTTGGTATGGTTTGAAGCGCGTCTCCCCACTGAACCTGTTCACCACCAGTCCCTTCGGTCACAAGCATTCATGTAAGCTCTGGCTAATTGGAGCATGCAGAGTCTTAAACACTTTTGTGCCGGTAGATTGAAACTAGTGTCTTAGCCGTCAGATTGGGAGCAGGGGTTCCTGGTCGAGATATGTTTGTTTTACTCTCAAAAATATTAGGGGCTGTGTCCATGGAATCCGCAGCTCTTATTGTTTGCCTCTGCAAAACGGAGAACTTCACAGGAATTTCCTTGCAGAGAGTCTGTGGGCTGACCAGCTGTCTCGGGACAAGGACTTGGACGACTAGCGTCTCAACGATAGGTGGTTCGAGTAGGCGGAGCAGGAGTGGCACACGGTAGACTGCTTCGTGTCCGAGCTCTCCGCCCAGTTGCCTCGGTACTACGCACAGTGGTACAACCCGGGGTGCGGTGCATGCAAGTGGACTCTTTGGCCTATTCCCAGCACCTGGGTCAACGCTTGGTCACGAGGAAAGGTACACCATGATGATGGCCCCGTACTGCCCGGGGCAGATGTTGTTCCAGCAGCTGGAGGCTCTGTTTGACGAGGTCGTCATCCTGACGCAGCGCAGGGACCTCGTCACTCCCAGTCGACCGGGAGGGCTTGGGCTGCTCGGGGCCTCAAGCTGGAATGGCGTAGTACTCCATACCTCAAGCTCCCGGTGAGCTACTACCTTTGGAGCGCGGAGCAGACTAAGTGCCGCGGCCGAAGCTAGCGGTGAGCATGAAGGTGAAGGTGCACTGGCCCATCGACGATGCCTGATACCTGGGCGCGGTGAAGGACACCGACGAGCACAGGTTGGCGCATGTGGACCGAGCACAGGTTGACACATATGAGCTCCCTCATGGTCCTGGCGGTGAAGGTGCAGGGTGCAGCGCCACAGAGCACAGCCCTGGGCAACTGCCAGCTGGGCGCCAGAGGCGCTCGTGCAGATCAAAGGCTTCCGGCGATGAAGGCGATCGTGCGGCTCTACACTGCACACATGATGTCTAAGGGGACAATCAAGGCAGTGACAGTCCAACCTCTCCGCGACCAGGCATTATCACAGGGACCTGGTTTATCACGGTCCTACAAAGGGCCGTGCTGTGTCTCGAGCCGAGAGGGGCATGCCGTCCTTGCAGGGCGCAAGGAAGGCATGGTGCCAGCCTGGCTTCTGACGTGGCAGTGGCGCAAGGAAGGCATGGTGCCAGCCTGGCTTCTGGCGAAGCACGTGGCAGTGGCGCATGCCTGTTGGCTGGGGCTGCGTCCACCGGGCAGGGCATGCGCCTACGTTGTGTTTGCATTTCTCAGGTTTGGGCGGCCGGACGCGGGTGGCTCGATGCTCGGGGACGACATCAGTGTGTCCGACGACGTGATCTCGGTGGCGATCCACAAAAATCATGCGCCGCCTCATGCGGCGGCTCTTCATCCCTAGGGCGGGGGTGGGGGGCTTGGTGCAGCTCTTGCAGCATTGGGAGCAGACCAGGGATGCCTTCTGGCAGAATGCGCAGTCTGCAGTGAATGGAAACGACTGCGGCGGCTACTGGAGGCTGCCACGGGAGCCGGGCAAGCTCGCCTCCGCCCAGCCCGATGACTGGAATGTTGGCCTCCCGAAGGGGGCTACGTCCCAGGCCACAGGACCCGCAAGGGTGCTTGTATCCACGCCAGGGCTGTGGGGGCGCTGCTCAAGAAGTGCTGCTTCTTGGTTTTAGCTGTCTTCGGCAATCCACTCCTTGTTCGACCCGACAGCTGTTCCCAACATGCACATGGAGAGATATTTCGGGGGGACCACTCCGGGAGTGAGGACATGAGCGACCTAGCACATTGCAGTGCGCCTGTCATCTCTGACTCGTGGAATTATATGGCAGGCGCAAAATGGTTAAACTGGAGCCTGTGAAACTTTAGAGCTTTCTGAGCCGGCAGATGGAAACTAGTTTCTGAGCTGTCAGATAGGGAGCAGAGGTTTGTGATTGAGATCCATCGGCTTTCCACTGAAGGATATCAGAGGGGCTGCCCTCATTAAATCCGTAGCTCTTAAAATTTGCCTTTCTGCCTCACCAACCCCAGCAAACCTGGAAAGGTACGAGTGGGCCTAGCAAATTTGGCAATTAGATGACAGGTGCAAAGGACATGCAGCCATGCCCAGCACGGGTGTGCGTTTATCCTTGGACCAAGTCCTGTCCACGCATGCCTATGTGCTTATCCTTGGACAAGTTTCTTTGGGAAGCGCGAAATAGCCACACAACGTCAGCTGCACGATGTACCCACGCCGGGGATCAAAGGATTCAGCACACACTCTGGGACACGTATCCGTATCTTCCGGAGCTCACGGGTGGAGTTCGAGACCCCGTAAGCCTCAATGGGCCACGCGAGTGCCTCTGCATCTGCACTGCCTACGCACCGATGCTGTGCCTCTGAAGCCAGTCCAGTGCCTCTGCCCCGAGCTGCCCGAGCCATCTCCCCACGACCAAGCCTGCGCTCAGAACCACCACCTTGCTCTCTATCTGCCCCAAAGCCTGGTCTGAAGAGAGCTTGTCCACCCACCACACGTCCAGTGTTCCAAAGGGCTGTCCCAAGGGCAGAATGATAGACTGATTGCCTCCTTCTGATCTTGCGCGCCCGCCACCGATCGGCGCTTGCAACCCCCTACCCCCAACATCGACTGTATGGGACTGAAGCCCTTGTGCTGGCCATCCCGCGAGTGAGCTGCGTTTTTGAGTGATGCGCTCCACACTTGCACTGCAACTGTTTCTCTGCACTGTTCCTACTTGGGGTCCCATCCCCACACATGCCCGAGCCCTCCCGGCGGCCAATAGTCGTAGCCTTCCAGACAACTGCTCATCACTGTAAGTCCCGGTACGGCCATCAGCCTCGCCATGTGGGCAGGGAAGCTGAGGAGACGCCACATGTTGCCATGCAACCTGTTGTAAGTGGTCATCGCTGCCGGGATGGGCCCCCGGGCTTTTGGAGGGCAACTACGAACCTTCACTCTTTCACCGACCCGCTCCTCGCCGTCGCCGCGCTCCCCCTGGATTGCTCCTCCCCTTCCCGTCAGCGCTCGCCACACACACAACATTGCGCGGTGCTTTGTTCGCGACCGAAGTTGTGCGAATACGCAGCCATCTGAGGGCTTCAACCGGGCGGGGTCTTCACTTGTGCACAAGTCAACGCCTGAATATTCTGCACAGAAGATGGCATCCACTGAGATCGTAGCACCCTCACCTGGTTGCACATCCAGAGGAATCTCTTTGCGACGAGAACCCACTTCCAGTCTGCTTCCAATGTATATAACTTACAAGTACTATCACGAAGTGTTTGTGCTATTAAGATGGCTGAATACCCAGCCATGGTGCCCACCTCCACGGCCACCTGCACAGCCCACTCACAGCAGTCTTGAACCATGAGTGCTCTCCAACCACCTTCAGTGACTGCTGTGCATTCACGTCGCCTGCAAAGAGTTCTTCGAAGCCATATTCTGCCAGGCTTGCAGCACTGTAGGTGACCCGTGCCGACTAACTGCTGAGCAGTCTGACAATAAAAAGTGTAATACATTACCGACGTACTGCATCTGTGACAGGCAGAGAGTGTCACTTTTTATTACCGACGTACTGCATCTGTGACAGGCAGAGAGTGTCACTTTCTATTACCGACGTACTGCATCTGTGACAGGCAGAAAGTGTCACTTTCTATTACCGACGTACTGCATCTGTGACAGGCAGAAAGTGCCACTTTCTATTACGGCGTCGCATCTGTGACAGGCAGAAAGGTCACTTTCTATTACCGACGTACATCTGTGACAGGCAGAGTGTCACTTTCTATTATCGACGTGCTGCATTTGTGACGGGCAGAAGTGTCTTTCTATTACCGACGTGCTGCATCTGTGACAGGCAGAAAGTGTCACTTTTACGTTACCGACGTACTGCATCTGTGACAGGCAGAAAGTGTCACTTTCTGTTACCGGCGTACTGCATCTGTGACGGGCAGAAAGTGTGCCTTTCTATTACCGGCGTACTGCATCTGTGACAGGCAGAAAGTGTCACTTTCTATTACCGACGTACTGCATCTGTGACAGGCAGAAGATGTCACTTTCTGTTACGGCGTACTGCATCTGTGACAGGCAGAAAGTGTCACTTTCTGTTACCGGCATGCTACCATACGCGACAGGCAGAAAGTGTCACTTTCTATTACCGGCGTACTGCATACGCGACGAGGCAGAAAGTGTCACTTTCTATTACCGACGTACTGCATCTGTGACGAGCCCAGAAAGTGTCACTTTCTATTACCGGCATTACTGCATCTGTGACAGGCAGAAAGTGTCACTTTCTATTACCGACGTACTGCATCTGTGACAGGCAGAAAGTGTCACTTTCTATTACCGACGTACTGCATCTGTGACAGGCAGAAAGTGTCACTTTCTATTACCGACGTACTGCATCTGTGACAGGCAGAAAGTGTCACTTTCTATTACCGACGCACTGCATCTGTGACAGGCAGAAAGTGTCACTTTCTATTACCGTACTGCATCTGTGACAGGCAGAAAGTGTCACTTTCTATTACCGACGTACTGCATCTGTGACAGGCAGAAAGTGTCACTTTCTATTACCGACGTACTGCATCTGTGACAGGCAGAAAGTGTCACTTTCTGTTACCGACGTACTGCATCTGTGACAGGCAGAAAGTGTCACTTTCTGTTACCGACGTACTGCATCTGTGACAGGCAGAAAGTGTCACTTTCTATTACCGACGTACTGCATCTGTGACAGGCAGAAAGTGTCACTTTCTATTACCGACGCACTGCATCTGTGACAGGCAGAAAGTGTCACTTTCTATTACCGACG
>LGRX02014410.1:0-32043 GCA_001247695.2 Cymbomonas tetramitiformis | reverse complement strand
CCCCTTCATTATTCACTGATGACCTGGATTAAATATAATTAAAATTTAATTATTACCGCAGTGTGAAGTCATACCCTGTCATTAATGGATGACCTTTATACTCATTTATATCCCACGCTGGGTACGTTTCAAATGATCGACTTTCAATTTATATCATATATATATTCTTTTAGTCTTTACTAGATATTTATAATTTAATTATATACTATGAAAGTGTCCTCGACTCGATAATTATATATTAATAATATCTCGGGTGTCACAGCGCACAGTGTCGTGTGCACAGCGCTAGACTGTGACGTGTACAGCTAACAGTGTCGTGATAGCGCCACACTGTGACGTGTACAGCTCACAGGGTCAAGTACAGCGTACAGTGTACAGCCTACGTTCTGGCCTCATTTTTTCGCACTGTTAAGGGAATAAGGCAATGTCATGAACAATGACACAGTGTTAATAGGCACTGAATTTTCTGAATCCGTTCACGGATTTCTCAGATTTCAACAATGAAGACATGCGTTTATAGATCCACGGGGTTCTGAATGAAGCATCCATTTACATATAGGGGGTACGTGAACGTACAGGTGGGGAAAAAATAACCCCCCTGAGTATCCATCATCCGCATCATCATGATGCGAAGAGTGAGAGCGACAAAGAGGCGGCCAACGAGAGCGGTGGGCGGGGGGGAGGGGGGGATGGGGTACCACCGGACCATGTACCGACCCCCCTCCCCTTCATTATTCCTTGATTAAACATATTTAAAATTTAATTAGTATCGGCGTAAGGTCATGCCTTGTCATTCATGGATGACCTTTATACTCATTATATTTATTTTTTTATTTTTTTTGCCGGCGGGGCTCCGCCCCCAGACCCCCTTCATTATTCAGCGATGACTGGGTTAAATATAATTTAAATTTAAATATTTTTGAGTGAGGTCGTACCTAAAATTCATGGATGACCTTTACACTCACTTGCATCCCACGCTGGGTTCGTTGCAATTTTAGTGTTTACTATATTATATATTTATATTCCCCAATATATATTTTGTATATTTTTGACACGTAAATTTGCACGTGCGATACATGGCCGTAATCACTTTCGTGCGACTGCCGATTTGATTATAGAAGCATTCGAATATGTATATCAGTGGGTGCGGTGAACATGATCGCAGATGCCACACGATATGAACTACGGAGGGCGTGGACATAATAAACGCCAGATGAATAACTCTACACCAAAAGGTGGGGGTGGTAAGAACAAGGGCTCCGGGCGTAATGAGCTGATGCGTTCAGTGAAAGAAGCACGCCGGGCACCTCTACCTCCCGAAGCCGCATGGATTGGTAAGATAATGCACCTTAGCGCGATCGTAGACCGCGAGGATTGCAGATTGCCCTCAGGGGCATCATTATGCTGCAGAGCATGCATAAAAACCGAATGTGAGGCTAATGATGAATATAAAAAAGCTATCATCAGCAAGCACGAGAACCTACACCCACAGCTCCTTTCCGGATGCCCCCTCGCCGAAGGGATGTGTGTTGACATGTATGGGAAGGCACGTGAACACCACTGCCCCCGAGGTGATTACCCTCGGTGTTCCCACGGTTCATCGTGCAAAGAAGTATTTTGCTTCTTGAATCATACAGCTCTCACGACGGTGAATGACACTATGCTGACGAACAGCGCTACGGGCGCGATTCCGGCAAACGAACTGGCTACCATATTGCAAGAGAAGCATGACGCTTTGCTGCGAGAGGCTCAACTGAAAGCCGAGCTTGCGACTGTCAAACATAATATGCAAACGGAGCTGAAGGATGCACACGACCGTCTGCGCACCCTTCAATACGCGATATGTGGCCCTACAGGCTTGATCGCTGCGCTCGACGCGCCATACACGAAACATAATGATCAGGACGCTGAATGGACATGCGACATGGGATACTTACAATTCCTTTTTACAGTGAACCGGGTGTATCAAACACCGGCTGCCACCAACCTGTATGTGAGCTTGCATTATCCGGATCAGTCGGATGGCAGGCACATATTTGATCAATATGGTTACACAAGACCATCCACGATGATGCGGGTCGACGACGCACCTGCTAGTCGACCGGTATCGACAGGCCATGCCACCGCGAACACTACAGTGGCCATGGTTGCTGATGTTCAACCGAACGGCACTGATGACGGTAATGTGGTCATCCTGCCTTTGCAATGCTCACCACCACAGCATTGCTCCACCATCTCACACATTGTTCCACCGCAACACCCTGCACACACCTTTGCGATAGCAACGAGTGTGACATCACAACACATGGATCCACTTGTGTTACAATTGTTGCAATTGTTTGCACCACCTCCACCGATGGAGAAAGCATACAGACTCAATCTTGTACATGATACCGACGTATTCCCTGGACGATTTGAAAGAGCATATAACATGCCATCGCTTCGTTCCGTCGGACTACAGCCTGAAGCGTTTACCACACATGCATATTTCATTGAATGTTATTGCACAATGTTGGTTACGGGCTCATTCTTGCATGATACGTTTGGACAGATACCGAACGCATGCAAGAAGTGGAACGTGATGGCAGCATCTAGAGCACGTCCTAGTGATATTGGTATGGACATCCCTCCAGTGGATGGAACCGTCTTGTCTAGGTCACAAGGACCACGGCCGACTATACCACACTGCCCAACAGCAAATAGGGCATGGCTTCTATCCACCCCGGATAGGATCATGATATGCCAGAAAGTGGTAGCGTTATTTAGAAGCAGCGGTGGACATATAACATCAGGACAGGAACTTGAGCAATTCGGCGAATGGTTAAAAACCCGCACCGAATTACACACGATATTGCTCAAATACCGTACCCCAATCATTGACCAGTCACCATTGTGCATGTCTAGACGGGGTCGCAGTGCGAAATCATATCTCGCATGCAATCGATCACATCCTGCATTCACCAATTATTATGGCGTCATGTCCCGCACGAACAATTTCCGGAGCGCATATGCGTCATCCATTTTGTGCGACCCAGCATTTACAGGAATTTACTCACCTGTTACGTTCGGCCAATCCAATATTGATCCATGTTCCGTGCTTGCATTAGATTATATGATGACATTGTTCGCTGGTGTTAAACCTGGTGCGCCTGACGAGATATTGATGAGGATGTATTGCATAGATCGCATCGATACGAACATGCACTACATCACGGGAAATTGTCGATGGCTCTCGTTAGGCAATAATGCAGCAAATGACGTCACGGTGTCTCAACGCACACAACATACCCGGGACAAACGCCGGGCACGCGCTACGCGCTTCATCATTGCACGTCGCGCTGCATATCGTGCGCGACGCAAGTAAAATGCTGGTACATTGATAAAATCTGAGCGTACTAGAAGCGGGGTCTTTGCTATATACATTATGCATAGCCATCGCATACGCGATACATGAATCGCAGTTGAATCTCAACAAGCAACACGATACACGCTTGGTTTGACCATACATACTGATCTTGATGAGTGCTACATGCATTTGTGCTGCGAGCACATCGTTCAGTTATACCGTGAAGTCGAGTATGAATTGTATATTCAGTTATACTATGGACACGGATGGGCAGCTTCATTTGTGGTACGTCGCGGTTTCGAATGTATACACTGTCACGCGATCGATCCCACGATGATGGAGAATCGCGCGACACGCGGCGCACGGCACGCGCGTGCGCGACCCGAACGACATGACCGCCGGTTACGTGAACGAAACAACATGGCAGTCACGTAACGGTCACCACAGCCCTACAATCGCTTTGCGATGCTGGCGGGTGCCGACGAGTTGAAAGTAGGGATACCATATCCCGTACTGACATTTCTCTTGAGAACGATCACGGCACCACACATCAACCGCCACCTCCGTACGCTTCACAGACTTGTATCGCTTGCAATAGGAAAGTTGAGATTAGTAGTATTATACGAGGTATTATCGCGGCTTACACGCGCAGTTGCTAGAGCATACGTCTCACCGGGCGGATACGATAACGAGCGAAGAGAGAGTCTTCGTTGGCCTAGCTTATCAGTGACATAAAATACCATCAAGCGAAGGTACATACCGTAATATGCGATGATTCGCACATATATTTAAGTCGGTAACAGTATGATGTATGATACGCATTGTAAGGATACCCCACATACACAAACTGTATGTAAGCATGCTTCGTACGCATGAGATGACCCGAACTCCCTTCACGCAGGATGTATGCGTCCCGATGTTTTCCGGGGCCCGCTGTATAGTGGGTGCACCATGTTATATTTAAATTGCTCAGGCCATATCCTTGGCTCCGGCACATGGTAGATTATCAATATATATATATATTTATTTATGTATATGCCATGCCATGTCGTGTCGTTTCGTGTGTGGCATATTACTCTGTATCTATGTAAAATCTGTATGTATTATGTTGTCACGTCGTTTCGTGTCGTGTTGTTGTGTAGAGTGTCACACTGTGTCGTGTGTTACAGTGTCACAGCTCACAGTGTCATATGTCCACGGTTGTATCGTGTACAGCGTACAATGTAGAGCCTACGTTCTGGCTTCATTTTTTCGCACTGTTAAGGGAATTTGGCGAATTCGTGAAATATATGACAATGTCATAACGCGAAATGACGATTCTGACGCACAGTGTTAACGCGACTGAATTTTCTGAATCTGTTCACACATTTCTCAGATTTGAAGATGAAGACCTTCGTTTATATATCCATGGGGTTCTGAATGAAGCATCCATTTACATATTTACATACGGTGTCACAGTGATAGCCTACGAGCTGGCTTCATTTTTTCGCACTCTTAGCGGGATTCGTGAATTCCTACAATATATGACAATGTCATAACGTGCAAGTGACGGTTCCGATGCACAGTGTTAAGACGACTGAATTATATTTCCCGATTTTTCAAAAGAGGGGGATCTTCGATTCCATCTCCGATTTTTTCCCCAATTTACATACGGTGTCACAGTGCTTAGCCTACGATCTGGCTTCATTTTTCCGCACTGTTAAGGGAATTACTACATTGTCATAATAATGACACAGTGTTAATAGGCACTGAATTATATTTCCCGATTTTTCAAAAGAGGGGGATCTTCGATTCCATCTCCGATTTTTTCCCCAATAGATCCATGTAGATCCATGGAGTTTTGAATGAAGCATCCATTTACATACGGAGTCGTGTTCTGGCTTCATTTTTCCGCACTGTTAAGGAATTTAATCGATTTTGGACATTCTGACGCAATGTCATACCAGTGTTAAGAGCGACTGAATTTTTTCCCGATTTTTCAAAAGAGGGGGATCTTCGATTCCATCTCCGATTTTTTCCCCAATAGATCCATGGGGTTCTGAATGAAGCATCCATTTACATATTTACATACGGTGTCACAGTGATAGCCTACGATCTGGCTTCATTTTTTCGCACTGTTAAGGGAAATAAGGGAAATTCGACAATTATTAACGATGTCATAACGCAATGACACAGTGTTATTAATAGGCACTGAATTATATTTCCCGATTTTTCAAAAGAGGGGGATCTTCGATTCCATCTCCGATTTTTTCCCCAATATCCATGGAGTTCTGAATGAAGCATCCATTTACATATTTACATACGGTGTCACAGTGATAGCCTACGAACTGGCTTCATTTTTTCGCACTGTTAAGGCATTACCGAGTTTGTTGCATCGCTTGAAGACGACGACGTCGAAAATATGGACGTCGACGGCGAGGAGAACGTAGATGAAATTGCTCTGGCCGGCTTGATGTATAACGATACAGCGCTCGTCACTGCCGCCGGCGACGTCGGAAACATGGACATCGACGGCGAGGGGAGTGAAAACGCCGCACTCGAAGCCGGAACCGACAATACGTCGTCAGGGCTGACGACGAGGCCGAGCGAGATGCCCGGTCCGGCCGCTTTGTCGCTCGACGATGGTGAGTGGGTCCTGCAGGCGGACGAGGAAATTGAAGAAAACCGGTGGGAGAACTTTGCTTTCGATTCGCTTCGAGTTTCGCGACGCGACATTTCGACGATGTGATTGAATAATGTTACCGATCGGCGTTTGTAAACAACAGAAAACACGTCTTTAAATAAGCGGTGTCAAAACGAATACTTCGTATGTCCGAACTCGCGTCTGCGAGGACGATGACACGCGGCGCGCTCCGGCGCGCGATGTACGCGCTGAGTTTCCTCGGCTGCTTCCTACAAGTGTACAATCTATTCGTGCGCAAGCGTCGCGAGGCCGAATCTCGGTCGGAAGAGGCCCGACTGCTCGCCGCGGCAATTTGCATCAACGACGACGGCACGGTGCGGGAATGGACGTCCACCGATTTGGTCGACTGCGGCAAAATCAGGAGCGTGATCACCAACGAAAACGCGTGGTTGGAGCTTTTTGAGGAAACTTTGAACGAGTACGCCCGCTCGCAAGCGGCGTGTATCGGCGCCGCCGTTCGACAGATCGCCGAGGGTACGCGACCGTATGTCACGTTGATTTCGCTCGTTGTCGTGATCGTGAGTTTGTCGTTCGCTCTGCTGATTCGCATCACGGCGGATGTCGCGGTAACTCGAGAGAAATCGGTCATGGCGACGACGTCGTCGTCGCCGGTGGCGGCGACCGGTCTTGTCGACTCGTTCGCGATTTTACCGTATCATTACGACCGGCGTCGTCGACCGTATCGTCGCGCAGCGCGTTCCCCCCATCATCATCAGCGACTCGTCATCACAGACACATAACGTTCGTCGAGCCTCCCATCGAGGCACCTCCTTTGCGGAGTGTGCTGTAGTTGACGGGTTCCAGATATTTGCTCAGACCTTTACGCACTTTTCCGCATCCCGGATACACGCGTTCCCCCCAATGCCCGGTATTCAGACAGACTCGATCCAGATTTCCGGTGGCGGCGTTGTAGCTCGCTTGATGCCCTGCGCGCGCACGTGAAAGATAAACCGCGAGATCGATCGGAACAACGACGACGACGATGTCAACGGAAAGTGGCGTACCTTGAAAGCACATGGTGTTGGCACCGGAACGATAGTGGTCGAAGTGCGACATGTTATGAACCGGTTCCTGCGAAGAGAGCATTCCAACGTCCCGCTCATCGATTTCTCGTCGACGAATCGCCAATCGACGAGATCATCGACGAAGTTCGCACCTCCGAGGGCGCCCACGAGTAAAGTAGTTTGTATTCCTCGCACGTCGAATAATGCCGGGCTTTCATCGATGCTAAACCGGTGTGGTCCTCGTAAGCGCCGTTCACGTCGATCGGATTATCCTTAATGATTTCGTCGAGGCCGATGATGCACGCGTATAACGATGGCGCGCTCTCGCCGTGCATGCCCGCATCCGGCATGGTGCCGTTTTCCGGCGAGGCCCGAGCGAAGATGCTTCCGCCTGCGCGACATTCGCGGGAAACGATGAGAGAGCTTAAAAACCGTCCAAATCACAACGCATTTCGTTTTTGAAACATCGTCGTCACCGTCGTCACGTACCTCCGCCGAGGTATGCCGCGCTTACAATATCCGTCACCGGCAGAACATTCTTGTTGTTGTACACGACCGATTTTTGGTAAATGGTAAAATTGCCGTAATGCATCTTACGGACGACGTCATCGCTCAGCTGGAAGTCGTAATGTCCGATGAGGGTTTCTCCGGTCTCTTTACCGGCCTTTGTCAGGATCGCGGCGCACATCTGATACGTTTGATAAGGACGCAGCAATAAGTAACCGAAAGGAAACAATTTGTTGCAATCGACAATCGCCCACAGCGTTTCTCGAGAAAATTCCATGGTCACGAACATCACAAAAATTGCGAGCTCGTGCGGTCGCGCCACGAGTCGCGTTTTCGCTTGCTGCACGCGATCGGAGATCGCTAGGCTGCACGACGCGCTGCACAACTCGTGGTGGGTGCGAGTCGACTCGGAAAGCCTCGTTCTCGTTGCCATGTGCATGAGAGGTATCCCTCGTGATGAGTCGGCACCGTCGGAATAAGCAGCGACCGCCCCGTCGGCATTTTTGAAAGCCTTTTTCAGCAACAGGTCACGAAATTCGTCGATAGTCTTTGTCGCCGCCTCCCCCGAGTGGTGTTTGTACATTTGAAGAATGTAATGATAGAAGATGCCTTTGTCTTCATCAAATCTCTTCTCTGTGGGATGTAAACGATAAAACATACATTCCGAGTTTTTCGACCCCATCCCGCTCGGGGCTCGAAAAGGTGTTCGTATGTCACCCAAGGGCTTCCGAAGTTCGGTGACCTTCACTTCGTCGCACCCCGTCAATGGCGTCTTCTCCGGGATGTTAACGCGGAATCGCGATCCCTTCGGGATGAGTATTACGAAGTTCGAAAGACGTTTGTTGGATTGCAGAAAGGTCTTGGATTCAAGATCGCCGCCGTCCTCCTTCATGAATCGCAAGGTTTCGAGAAAAAGCGTGCCGTGTAAGAAGGACGTTTCATCGAACTCGGGATCGGCGTCGTCATGACCCGGATGCAGGCCAGGGTGCGGCAACTGGGGTGACGTACCAGACGTCGCTGACGTCGTCGCTGGATTCCGAGTATTACTGTATTCGAAGAGTAACTGATAGTAATCGCTCAATCGCGGAGCGCAAGCCAACAAAAGATCACTCGCCGCTTTTGCAAACGAATCCGAATTCCAGTCTTTCATGTCTCCGGTGTTCAAGTCGATGGCCGTAATCAAGATCAATCTTAAGTCGGAGAGAGTTCTAAAATTCCGAATGGTTTGTATTGAGTCCCGGTCTTGTTGCGTGAAATCGAATTGGGATTGCTGCGATAGGATATAGTCGATCGTAAGCAGATATACTCGACATAAACCCCACCAGAGTCTGCTCAAGTGGCTGCCGGTCGTCCATATTTTCGTCGAGGCGTTGCCGTTATATCCATAGGTATCACACATCCGGGTCATTCGCATCCAACTCTCGCCCCATCGCCTCGCGTAATCCTCGAATTGTTCTCTGGTAAAAAACGCCATTCCATCGGAGAATTTCCTTATTTCTTCGTGCATCGAGTACCATGCCGGCTGGCTGCTCATCTGGCTGAGCATCTCAAAAGACGAAGTTTCAGTTGTCCACGGCGTCGAAGGCGCGCGGACGTCCAACTCGACGCACAGTGACATTTCTTCTATGTCCACGATCTGAGTTCGCAAGGCACTGGTTTCGATCTCGTACAACTTGATGCCGTCGTCGTCGTCGTCGTCGTCGTCAATGTTCGACGAATTCTCGATGACCGCGTCGACATTTACGTGTATATTGCCGGTGGAGTTATGATTCAACACGCACGGTCCAAAAAACGAGTCCGTCAACGCGTGCAACGGGCTCGAGCTGAAAAGCGGTTGCGCTATCTGATGAAGAGTATCGTAATTCCGGACGATATTCGCGCACGCTTCGGGTTCGTAGATCGGCTCCCCGCTTTCGGCCAAGCGGCATACGCCGCGATAACTGTCGTAACCGATGGGCGATCTCAGCATGATACTCATACCGTCGCATAATGAGGATGCGCTCGACGCACTTGGCCCAGACAGCGCGGTGTGTACGTTGATCGCGAAAAAGGTCGCCACTTCGAGTAAAGCTCTGAAGTTGGAGGAGACGTAAACATCGGCTACATCGGTGCACCACAATCCCACGGCCGTGCGTACGGTATCAAAAGATAAGACGGTACAGGAGATCGCCGCGTACGGAATTCGTTGTCGTCGTTGGCCATCAGCCGACGTCGACATCATCGCACCGTTTTTATCGCAGATGTCCTGTTCAAACCGTACGTCCCTCCTCTCCTCTCTCATCATTATCGTGGTATCATCTTTCAAAAAATGCGGGAGGAAGGGGCGAACGAACCCGCTTTCTCACCTCTCGTAAAAATTGCATATATTTCGAGATGAGAATCGAATCGTCCGTCGAAGACTGAAAGCCCACGAAAAGAACACCGATCGGTTATTTTCAGAATGGGTCAAAATCAACTTTCGAAAAAAACGGAACGCCCGCGACTCACCTTCACGTGTTCCAGAATTGTCGTCAACGCCGGACGTGTACGCAGTAGCGCATACATGATGGCTCGCGTTAACATCGTAATCGATCGGTCGCACCATCGCGGCGGGTTGGGGATGTCTTGACCTCGATGAAGCGCGGTGTACGCCTCTATCAGCGCCTTGGAATACTTACACACAGGCTCGCCAATTTCCCCATTTCGACTGCCGTCCCACGCGATCGAGTGCGCGAACATCCATAGAGAATACGCGTTATCGGAATGCGCGTAAAAGCCGTGAACTTTCGAGGTAAACTTCACCGGATCCGAATCTAAAACATAACTCCACATCGCGTCCAAAGTTTGCTGGAATAACTCAACCTCCGTCCGAGCCGAATCCGTCGTCGTCGTTATTTTCTGGGTGTTATCCATGTTGCGAAGAAGAGAGGGGATTTCACGACCGAAGCAGCGAGAGAAACACGCCTGATCGTCGGCGGCGAAGAAGGAGGACGCGAAGCGAATCGACGTCGTGTCGCTCAACGACACGTTTTGAGTTTTCGCTTCGTCCTTTCCCTGCTCATCCGACCGAGGCAGATCTCCGAGCAACGAGACGGTGTTGTCGTCGTCGTCGTTTGTCCATTGATCTTCCGGGAGTTCGGGAGACACTCGGCGGCGCGTTCCAGATTGCCTCGATATTCTGGGATAACCCTTAGAACCGTCGTCGTCCGACGACTCGAAATAGGCGTCGTTCGAGATCGCATCGCGTAACGTGATTTCCACGAAAGCGTCCACATCCTGGCGACGAAACGACATCTTTGTCAAAATGTCGATCGGTCGTTCAGCCACCGTGGTTTTCAAAAGAGGGCGGGGGGTGAGAGAAGCGTCGCATCTCTCACCTCATCGTAGATCGCGATGTTGCGATGCGAAGAATCGTAACGCGTCTCCTGACCGTAAGTCTGTTCGGGCTGCATGAGAAAGAATTCTCCGATGGAGCGCACGCGGCGGGTGACGTCGACGGGTTCCGCGACATCGGGAAGTTCGAATGATTTGACCTCGAAAATCTTGCAATCGTTGCGAGCGTCGAGGGTGGTGTCTTCACTCCGGCCGTTGCGAGCGGAATCGAAGTTTTTCGGGCCATCCGGGCCGGCGAGTGCGTAAACGTAATTCTCCCTTCGCACCTGCGTGACGTACGGTTTCATACCTTCCGGCACGATCCACGTATCGGGCTGAACACCTTTGGCGCGAAGATAGCGTTTGCAGCGACTGTCGAGTAAGTCCCAACCGTGCGGTGTCTTCTGAATGGTGGCCCAATCTTCCACTTCCATCATCAACGCTTTGCGCGCCAAAGTGGCGGTACGCACGTTTCCGCCGTACCGCTCGTTCCACATTTCATCCACCGTTTTGCAATGCAAAAGCGACTCGAGCACCCCGAGGTAGATGGTTTCCAGCACGGCATTTCTGATCTGTTGCAAATTCATGGTATAGCACAGGCGCCCTTTTTCGGTGTTCATGAATCCGTGTTCGAGAATCATCGCCAATCCGTAGCGTATGTAATGATCTCGCCTCTCACTCATCTGCTGGCTCACCAATCGACTCACTCCCTCTTCGGGTACCGGTCCCAGGAGCGTGTTGTTGAAATGATATTCGTTCCACTGTATGCTGGAGGTGTCTTGCGTTTCGCGATACGGTAGTACTTGCGCGGGCCACATGTGCTCTTGCGTGATGAGAGTTATCATGACGTTCGTCATGTACGGCGAGTAGCCGAGGTAAGCTTCCGGTAGCGCAAAGTTTTCACGGCCGTATTGATCGTAAGCCGACATGAGATACGGTTTGGGATTATCGCCGAAGAAATTCGAAAAGTCGGCGCGCTGATAATCATTCCTCGAATCGCGGGGAGGTTGTCCCGAAGTCATCGGTCGCATACTCGTTCCGTGAGCGGAATGGGGACCGCCCGTGTCCCCCGCGGTTTGCGGAAATCGTGGATCCGTCGACATTTGGATTAGGTGTGCCGCGCTAAGTGAATAAAGATGCGCTTCGCGCGTGTATATATATATAGGCCGATCTCTACCCCTGCTATGCGATATTGCATCCATGGTGAAAATATGAATTTCGAAACAAAATTTTCCGCCGTCTTGAGTAACACCGGAATTCTGATCGTCGCTTCGATCGTGATATTGATCGCGACCCTGTCAATTTCCGCGACACTGCCGTATTACGCGACGACACTCTTTCGCAGAAATCGCCGACGCTCGCCGCGCACGAAACGCCACATCCACCTCGTTCGTTCTCCGTCGCCATCGTCGGAATCCGACGACCTCGAAATGCGAGGAAATATGCAAACACCGCGCCAGTATTCAGACGATCGTCGAACTTGGTATCCGTCCTCGCTGTCGCGCGTCAAGGTCGTCGATCGCGTGCGTCATCGTCGCGTTTTTGACGAAGTTTCCCACCAATCGATCCGCTCCCAGATTGAGGTCGCTCAAGATATTCAAATGCGTTGCGCGCGGCAGCACGTGAAATGCCGATATCGCACCGTCGTTCCAACGACCCGATCCGCGGCGCGTCTCGAAATGGCCGCAGCTCACTAGCAGCGCGTCGCGCCAATCGAATAGCTCGTCGCGACCGCCGTGAATGACGCACAACGAAAGATCGCGTCGAAGCCGTCGCGCGTATCGCACGTTGTGCATCGGAAACGACAACTGATCGGAGACGGTGTCCAAAATCAAATTGGAAATCGCGCGGGGTAAACGATTCATGGAGACCAAACCGCGCGAGGCCGTGGCGAAAGGTGAAATCAACACGATCCCGATGAACTGCGGAGGCGGCCTCGTGACGATCGAGCCGCGCAATAACACCGCCGAACCCAGCGAGTATCCCATCGCGATGACGCGCCGTTTCGGAAACGCCTGCGCGCAGCGGCGGTTTTCAGATTCGACGAATCGACGATTCGGCGGATCGGCGTAAATTTTCGGCGCATCTTACCTCGCTCAGAATTTGCAGCATGTGCGCGAAACGGATCGCTATCCGTTCGAACCGCGGCTCGCGGCCGCTCTCGCGCTCGTCTCCGGGAGCGCCGTAGCCGGACCAGGCGAACGAGACGTAATGCGCTCGTACGCGTCGGGTGACGAACGACACGACGGCGTCGCACCCTAAGAACGAAACGAGAGACGGCGAAGTAAAGTACGGAGATAACGAAACCGACACACTCCCAACCTTTCGAGGGGCGTCGTCATCGCGGAAAGCGCACCTCCGACCGACTCCGCGTTTCCGTGACAATACAGTACGATCGGTCGCGCATCCGCGGCGTCGGCGAGATCGACGAAAATACGATTTCGAGGAGAAGCGAGTCCGCGTTCGAGATGAACTCCCTCCGCCTCGTCGCCTTCGCCACCGGCGAGACGCAGAACTCCTAAAAATGAATCTTCGATGGCTCCTTTATACGGATAATCGAGCCGCTTTTGCGTGAAAAAGGTGGTCAGTCCGCGAGCGTGATACTCGCGTAATCGATCGGCGCGCGCGTTTTTCGTGGTATGAAACGGCGATCGCGGTCGAGGCGGGTGAAATAGAATTCCGGCGAACACGCGTTCCCATCCTATTCTGGCGTAAAAGTTCCGTTCGAAAAAATCATTCATCGTCGTGCGCTGAAATGATAACCGAAATCCCCACCAAAAATATATATACGATTGAAGTCTTTTATTCTGCTCTACGATGAGATGGCGATATGGCTACGACTTTCGACGACGACCGCGAAGCGGAGAGGAGCGCGATCATCGACGCTCATCGCGTGAACGCTTTGAAAAAACTGCGAGAGCGGAATTCCACGATTCACGCGTGCGCGATCGCCACGCGACAGGCGGTGCTGGGCGGAAACGGCGATATCGAGTTTCGCGGTATATCGGCGGCGGATACGTCTCGGAATCCCACATTCGCCGAGCATGTGCGCGTCAAGTACGCCAAGTTTTTAAATGACGCGATCGAACAGTTGTTGCTGCAAGGTATTCATCGCGGGTCGCGAGCCTAGCGAACGGGGGTTGACTCGTCGGAAACGCTTGTCCGCTCCGCTCATGCACATCTCGCCGCGTATTGCGCAGGTTTTATGGTCTACAAGATCGTATCCGCCGACGCGAAAACGGGTTTATTATATCCGCTGCCCAAGACGGTCGATTGCAGCGAAGAATATCGCTATCGTATAGATCGGGACGATCCGGAACAGGTGCGCGTCTTTTCCCCCCCGACCGCGCATTTCTATTTCAGAAAAGTGTCACGTCTCGACGAGTTTGGCACGCAGGTCGTGTACGTCGAAGACACACGGCTGCATCCTCGGACGGTCTGGACACCGCCGACGGACTCCGAGCGAACGCCCGAACAGACACGAACGGAAAAGGGCGTCGTCACGTATTGCGCTATTCTCGATTCGCCGAACGGCGTCACCGGTGAATTGCGAAGCTGTCTGAACGCGGTGTACGCGACGTGCGCGATCGCGGAGAGTCTATTACGATCCGCGATCATCTCCGATCGTATACGAAGCTGTCCGCCGGTGCTCACCCGCGTCAAGACCGACGCCGCATTCGACGATCGCGAATTGACCTCTTTGAATTCCGTCAGCGATGTACGAAGCGTGCTCGCTTTCGAGAATATGGCGCTGCGCAACGAGATCGACGCCGCGACGCATCGGGCTTTGAACGATAACAACAAAGCGCAATACGGACACGCCGGTCACGCCGAGATCGACGACCGCCTCGCGCAAACGGCGGATCCCATGCGGCACTCCAATTTTGTACCGACAGTGATTCCTCTACCGGTAGATGCCGAGGTGGCGACGTATTCGTTACCGGCGATGCGATCGGATCTCGCGGGGTTCCAGCGACACGCCGAGCGTGAGATCGTGCAGGTTTTCGGTCTGCAAGATGACCGAATATCGCCGATGAATATCGACCCGTTTCGTCGCGACGAGATTCGACGCCTGTTATCCGCGGTGTGCAAGAACGTGTGGCGGCAATCTCCGGCCGAATTCGGCGAGCGTTTTCCAACCACGAGCGTCGACGCGATTCGGTTCGAATTTCCACGGACGTCGTCTCCCATCGTCGACGCGGTCGCGCCGAATCGGCGCGGGCCGAAAAAAAGAACACGGTACGAAGATGGATACAATCACTTCAATTATTAATGAACGCCGCGATCGTTCCGATCATGTCATGTCATGTCATGTCACCGCGTATACATGAAATGCCGCGATCTCGGCGTCTCGATGATCGCCGTCGTCGTCATTCTCGGCGGACTCTAAATACGCCGCCAACGCGCGCGCGTACGCGGCGCATCCCTCGCATGACAGCGACGGTTGCGTAAGGCGCGCGCCAGGATTCTTCGACTCGAATTGCAAAGAGTATGTCTCGAACGTGTTGTGGTGTCGTTCGCAGGAGAGCGTGATGTCGATCGAAATCGCGCGATGTTCTCCTCGTCGAAATCGCGCGCCGTTGGTCGCTTCGTCGTCGCCGTCCGCTTTTTTATGAATCGCGTACATTCGTCGCAACCTCTCACGCTCGAGCGTGCGCTCCCCGTCGATATGCGTGTCGAGAAGATCCAATTGGAATTGAACGCGATCCGTGCGCCCGCATCGAGCGCACCGCGCGCCGCATCCGCACCACAATAACTTGCGATCGTCGTCTCGAAGAGCGTACCGCAACACCGCGAGACCGTCACTCTCGCGGCGCGCCTTTGCTGTCATGCGAATCGTGGCAAAGATGGGGAGGTCGATCGTTTTTTGTTTGGCGGTGGTCGCCGTGACGTGAATCGCATTCAAAAACACGAAGCGCGCGAACGCGCTTCGCGATTCCGCGATTCGCGCCGCGACGGCGTGCCGTTGCGCTTTTCGGTATTGCTCGACCGTGTCGGGAAACAGTTCCGCGTCGAGATCATCCGTGGCGTAATCGACGTCGAGGCGAGGCCTTTTACGCGCCGGTGAAGCCTCCGATCGGTTACAAAACAAACTTTCTCGTTGCCGCTCGGAAATTCCGTACACTCGATTCAGATTCCCGATCGCACCCAGTAAACGACAACTGATCTCTAAAGGAGCGACGACGAATCCGACGCGCTCGTCCGCGAATTCCGCCGTTGGCGTTGTAATCATTTTTCGATTACGTGGGAAATGCGACTTCCAAACAAAGAAATCGTATAAATAAGATGTCCATCGCCAGCGGTACGCGAAATCGCCGAGTCGCGATCGCGGAGATACGATCGCGTGATCATTTCGAGGATTCCGCGATGGTGACGGCCCCGATCTCGCGATCGCTGCTCGATTCGGAGACGCGTCGTCGTCACGGCTACCAGGTACGCAAACCGATTTCGCAACTGCTAGTGCTTTCGCGCTGATATTTTGGAGATTGCTCCTATTTCTCCATTTCCGCTTTTGCAGGATGACGACGACTGCTATCGTTCGTACGACTCGCGGGGATATTACCACACTTATTGCGACGATTACGATTATTACGACGCTTACGCGACCGTGCTTTTCGTGGTGCTTCTGGTGGTGTTTTTGTCGGTGCTCGTCTGCTGTTTGATCACGTCGACGAACGGTGTCGAAAGCGATCGCGCGACGGATGGGTGCAAACGACAGCGCAATCGCCTACTTTATTTTCAACGGGTATGACGAAGAGGGAGAGAGGGAGCGATTTGTTGGAAAACTTCGTCGAAACATTTGCCGGATTTTTCCGTCGTCGAACCGATTCCTCCGACGACGACATGAAAATCACCTTCGCCCGGCGATGAAGAGAGGGCGCCGCGGCATTTCCACATCAAACATAAATCGCCCGATTTGCAATCGACGTTGTCGAAGTGTCGCAGCGCGAACTTCGCAAGCGCGCGCCCCAGTTTGGAGTTGTGGTATTGCGCGTAACACACCGCATTACTCGCGACCCCCGTTCTTCGTAGCGCGTCGAGATACGTTTGCCGCCAATCGTCGGAAGTGTAAATGCAGACGATGACATTAGCGTTGCAGATATCGTGCTTCGGTTGCCGCCAAAACCAACGCGGTTGCATGGCTTTCCAACTCGCGCAAACGCGATACGCGCCGTCGCGTCGAGCGTCTCGGCAATCGAGGATGAGCCGAGACATTTTTGAAACGACGAACGCGGACGAGTATGTATAGTACCGCGCCCGTGAATGGCATCGAACGTTTTCCGCTTTCAGTAAGCGAGTATACCCGACCAAAGGCTGAAGAAAATCGCGTATCCCGACATGATCGCGTAGCTCGATAAGTCGGGGGTTTGGTAAACCTAAAAAAATCGGTTCGTCAGTTCAAGTCGGAGCGACGAAGAGAGAAATACGCGTTGCGAGATCGAACGGGTTGCGTCGTCATCGTCGTCACTCACCTCTGACGGTCTGTAAATGGCTCCGTAAATGTAACCGAATGTGATCACGTGTAAGTAGAGCACGTATCCGCGTTGAAATCTACTTTCGAAGTTCACGGTCGTGCCATTGCGGCGACACCCTCGGGGCGTGAACGTACTACGAATCCAACTCGTATTGAACACCGGCATCAGGTGCACCGCGACATGCGCCCCCTCCGCCATCACGACATCCATCGCGGCGAAACTATCCGAATCGAGCATTTGCGTGGGATAAATGAACAGCAAGGTCATAAAAGTGAACAGGACGGTCCACGCGAGCACATCGATCGTCGGAACGACGACCGTCAACCACCAGGCGAGGCATCGACGCTCCTTCGCGGAGTACAATACCAGAACAGCGACGTTATTCAAAACGTGTAAGCACAACACCCAAAATGTCAAAAATCGTAGTTGACCGGCGTCGTAGAACAGCGCGACGCCGAGCGTGGCGCTGAAGAAAATCGCCCAGATCGCCGCTCCGATCGACGTAGCAATCGACAGAGCGGCGTCCGCGTTCGCGTCAGCCATTTTTTCTTGCATAACGGTTTCTTCCGCGACCGGTGAGAGATCCGAGGGATCTGATTTTCACAGCCCCGCGGATTGCTGGTTGTCGAATAGCGCGAGGCAACTCGCGATGTGATATCCGCCGAGAAAAAATGTCATATCCGCCGCGACTTCCAACAGCGCCTGCGGAAAACAACAAATACACCAAAACTTCTCACGCGCAAACACGAGTTCGAAGCGTGACGAAAAATCGAAAAACGCAAACTCCGAAGATATCGAGAGGAGTGTCGTCGTCGTCGTCACGCACCTCCGTCCGAAGAGAGTCGTGCGCTCGTAAGCAATCTCGAGAAAGCGCGACGTTCAGCGCGGAAATGGCCTGCGCTATTCCTACGAAGGTGGTTGCGATTCCCGTCGCGTCGTCGTAATCGACGCTGTCGCTGTCACCGATGCCGCCGAGCGCGTTCGCTCTCGCCTCTCGCACAAAACTGATGGCAGTGTAAGAAGCGAACGACGTAAGCGCGAGCGCCGCGAACGCGTACTGAGAGCAGATCGGGTCGTCGTCGTCGCTCGTGGCGTGGGTCGCTATTTCCACGCGAGCGGCGAAGCACAATCCGACACTGATCGCATCCGCCGCGAGATACGGGCCGAACGCGAACCGAGTCACACGAACCCCGCTCGCGAGAAGCAACATCGAATGCGCGGGGAAACGCGCTAAAGCGTGCGCGGGTGAGAGTGGACCCGCCCTCTCGGGCGAAACCAGCGCGACGCCGTACGACACCGCCATCACGAAATTTGCGGCTATCACGTATAACGCGCACACCGCGCCCATATCGCGCGGATCCGCGCCATTATTGAAAAGTCGCCGAGCGCGCGAGAAATAGCCCATCGCGGCGCGCATCGCGGCGTAGCCGTAGAGCACGCATGCCACGAGATGCAAAAAATGTAAATATTTTTCTTCGGCGATGTTATCATCGCCGACTCGTTCGGTGATCGCGATCATCGCAGAGGTTTTCGAGAAGCGACGCGTGAGCGCGAGGAAATTATGATACGCTATTCAAAAATTTGAGAAGAGCACCAAATTTCTCGACGCCGTCTGCAATCACAAACCTCTCAAACCTCTCTCAAACCTCTCGAACCTCCTCTCATCCTCTCAGCCGCGACCGGCGAACACGGGATACGACGACGACGACCCTTTCGAAGATGGCGTCGCGACATTTCTGCGACACCTTTTCAAAATTCCTCGCGCGGAATTTACGGTCCGATTACGAAGCTTACGTCGACGACGCGAAAACCTCCACCTCGTTCGAGACGCCCTTCACGACCGAGCTCGTGTCGCTGGAGCGCAACGCGACACGCGCCGTCGAAACGAACGGCTCGAAGCGTCTGCTGACGAGCAGGCTCGATCTCTTCGTGCAGAAGAAGCGGCGAGGCGCGAATTCTCGCGGTGGCGACGACGGCGCGATTCCGGGTGACGCGTACGTTCGGGAGTTGTGTCGCATGCTGGACATGATGGGACTGGAGCGCACAACGAGTCAAAAAACGTTTCATAAGGCTTTCTTGCGAGCGACCCTCGCGCATATTTACGGTTCGGCGGACTTCGAGCGTCATCGAACTCGCATCTTAGCGAAATACGGAATATCCTCGCCGCAATACGAGGTGCTCATCGTCACCCCGCGTCGATGGGGGAAAACCACCAGCGTCGGAATGTTCGTGGCCGCGCTACTGCTGTCGACTCCCGAGATGTGGGTGTCCATCTTCTCCACCGGTCAACGCGCGAGCAGCGGGCTTCTCGATATGGTTTACAAGATGGTCTGCGCCGTACCCGGAGGCTCGGTGCGCGTCGCTCGCAAAAATCAGGAGCAACTATTCATCAAGGGTGACGAAGCTTCGGATGTTCGGCGTCTGTATTCGTACCCGAGCAGCGTGCAGGGTGCGTTCATTTTTTTTTTGGGTCGTATACGTACACGTGCACATCCACCCAAACGCGCAGCGCGTTCTTCATTTCCCGCACCCACGAGTTGATTTTCGTGCGTCGTCCTTTGATCCGAAAACGACACTCGTGGCATTTCGTCCGGGTCGTCTTCGCAGTCAGCCAGCGATCGATCCGTTCATCCACTCGCGTCGCATCGTCGCGGCCGTTGCGGCTCTTTTTGAAGACGAGCATGTTATCGTCGTCGGCGCAAAGGTCGCCGTTTTCATCACACCCCGACGGACCGCGTTTTCGCAATAGCAAACCGCACGCGATTGAGGCGTCGTCGCTTCGCATACGTTCGCGCACGACGTGTTTCAAAAGTTGATAGCGAGCGCACTCGCCATTTTTTATCGACGCTTCCTCGAAAGCGATCGCGCCGAGAAAGCGGAAACGCGCGTCCACGCACGACATCATCGCGACGGCGCCGTGTATACTCTCGGAGTTTTGTCCGCGTGCGTCGCCGCTCATCATCATCAAACGCGCAATCTCGCGAGACAGCCGTCGTCGCGACTTCGACGAGAGTTTTCTTCGCGTTTTCATCGCGATGTACAGTTGTAGGCATCGCAGTAACAACGACGCGTGCATACCGGACGATTCGAGAGCCCTCGATCGAGTTCTCTTTCGTACCCGTCGCGCCTCGTCGTATTTATACGCGGGTCGCGGTCGCGGCGACACCCATCCGTCGCAGCGCCGCGGGCGCGGCCGATCGCGCCCAAGCTCCGAGTTGCTCGTAGTACACGCCGCGCGCCATCGCGCGGATGATGTAGCCACCGCCGAAATGAAGTCGCGGATACGATCGACGAAACAGCTCGGCGGTGATCGCCAATTGCAATTGATGCTGATTGCGGGGAGAATTGTCGTGGCGTCGCAACTCGTGACGCATAAAGTCGTTGTGCTCGTCGGCGTAGTCGTCGAACCCGCATTTTACCTGCTCGACGAATCGGCCGCTTCGTGACATTGCAGACAGTCGGACAACTTTGGAATCGCAATCGAAGAAAGAGTGCTCGCACCTCGACGACAATCACAGCGCCGGAAGTTAAATCGACGCACACCAAATCCACTGCGGTGTGCAAAGCCGAACGCGCGCACGCCACCGCGGTTTGAGCATCCACGGGCATGAGCTGCAACTTTTGCAGCACGCGTAGTATTCGCTTGACGTACGGATGCGACCCCGCGTCCACGGCAGGAAACCTTGAGCAAACTCGGCGCGAACGATGTTCGTCCGAGCATTGCATCTCGCGAAGGCGCTCTCCGTGCGCGCGCACGGCGATCCGAAGCTGATCGTCGACCAAGCGTCCGCGACCAAAACCTCCGATCTCGCGAGGCTCCCGTGTCGAGTCGGCGCCGTTCGTTCGGTTCGCGGCGCGCGTTTTCCGTCGACGACCGCGCGCTTTGTGATAATCGTAGGACGGATAATAGACAATTTTCATCCACTTCGTGATTCCGCACCGCGAGCGCGCTCCGACCGTCACTTCGTCGCGCCGTTCTTTAAGATGACGCGTCACTGTCTGCAATCTCGCGAGAAGAGCGAGCGCGCTTCGGGTTTTCATCGCGCGAAGCTTTGTCTAGACACCGACACGCACATAGATATGTATTTATAAAAAGATACAAACAGAGAGAGTTTTCGGAAGACTGCCTAGACCGTCTAGACCGTCTCGGCGACGTTACGCGATTCGCGTGTACGGCGGCGCATGGCGCGCCAATCCGCAGCATCGTTATCACGGAATGACCGCCGACGAGATCAAGACGCGTTGGGAAACCACGAGGAACCGCGCGACGGCTTTGGGGACGCTGTTGCATGAACGCATCGAAGTATTCTATAATCGGCCCGAGCGCGGTTCGGAGTCTCGCGCGGAAACGCCCGACGATGACAAAGGTGATGACGGCGACGAGTCTGAATTGTCGCCGGAGTGGCAGCAGTTTATTCAATTTCAATCCGATCATCGAGTCGTGCCATATCGCACCGAACTGCGCATTTACGATCCGGAGACGCGAGTGGCGGGAAGCGTCGATCTTCTCGCGTTCGGGCGAGTTGGCGACGATGACGACGCGTTTGTCATCTTCGATTGGAAACGCTCGGCTAAAGATCTGTCTTCCACCGCTTACGATTACGGTCGCGCGTGCGCGCCTCCCTTGACGCAACTACCGGATACACCGCATACGAGATACGCTCTGCAACAGAATCTTTACGCGTACATCTTATGCAAATATTACTTCAAGCGAATCGACCGAATGTACCTTGTGCGTTTGTCGTCCACCGTCGCGAACTACGAGCTGATACCGCTGCCGAATTTGCAAAGCGAGATCGAGCTCGTCTTGACGCGTAGAAAGCGCGACCTACAGCGCCTTCGGCGGGTGAAAGGTGTCTGCGTGACCGGCGTGTTACTCGCGTCGCTGTTGATAGCGATCAGAAAACATGGAGCCGGAAGGATGCCGACGTCGTCGTCATCGGATCGTTCATTATAATTACTCCTCGACATCGACGCGTCGCGCGTATAGAAGTGTTAATGATGGTTCGAACTAAACACGGGGCAAAAATAGCTTTCCGAATTTGTAAAGCTCTCGCTTCCGGTATGCGCGTACATCATCGTGATGTGTGGTCCGTGCTCGTCGCGGAATGTTCAAAACTTACGAATGAAGCGTCGCCACTCGCGTTTCGGCCCGCGGAGGTGAGTGAGTGCATTCTCGTCGTTGCGATTGAAATGATTTTTAATCCTACATCTATCCGACACCGCAGACTCGCGTCGAAGCGGCAAAAAAACGCGCCGTGATTGTTCATATTGTGGCCGAGGTGAGCAATCGTAACCACGGCCGCGTTAATTCTCCAGTAATCGTTGCTGATTATGATTACGAACCAACCAAGACTGCAAACCGCGATGACGACGGTGCAGGCGTACGGATACGAGATCCGCGGTGTTTTCGCCGATGACGACGACCAGTATACGCGTGAAGAAGTCGAGCGGATCATTCGACCATCTCGCGAAACTTATCGCGGCAATTCGTTTCGTTCGATTGCGTGATACGACGGTCGCGAGCGTAACTCACGCCGAAAACGAAGGAATAAATGTAGAAGTCGACAATGGCGTCGCGTGAGCAGCATTAGCAGAAACCACAGAAGCCGCAACTTCGGTAGAATCTTCAAAAGCATCTCTTCTCGCCAAGTCGGTATATATTTGCTTGAAGTCGATGTCCTCGGGGTCCCTATCGATTAGTGACTGCAGAGACTCCGTCATCGTTTTCACGAAACCCCGCGCTTTCGGACTGTGGGCGTGGAACGAATACAAAGATATCAAATACAAGATTTCGCTTCTTTGGAAGTCGACGTAGTCCGGAACTTCGGTAGCCTGCATTCTAGCAGCTTTTGATGTAGTTGGATCAACGCGAGTTGGTCTTGGGTGCTCAGTTGAATCCCCGCCGGCATCGCTTGTAGTAGTAGTACTTCGTTTTGAGTAGCGCCCCCAACGATCTTTGATACGGTGAGAATGGTAATAATAGTTAGCATTCCCGTTGCTCCGGTTGTAACGTTTATCTAAAAGTTTTTTCGTCGTTTGATCTTTTTTGATGTGCCTGTCCAAGAACTCGAGGCACGTCACGGCGTAGGTCCAGAAAGATGCGCGGTCGGTACATTCAAAATTCTTCGAAGCCCGTTGACCGGGAGAAAAATTTGGAAAGGCGTATGTCACTGTGTTGCATCTTGACACGATGCCGGCGATATCAATGATGATAGGCCACGCGTCGAGGATCTCGTCGGTACTGTTTCTCTTTGTCTTTTCGAAGAACACGGCGACATTAGCGCATTTTAAATCCATTCGATACACCGGTCGTTCCGACACGCCGAAGACGGGATCGACACTGTCGCGCAACTCGTTCACGACGTTCGCCAACTTTCGTATGAAATCGATTACCAAAGCGTATTGCCTTTGATGGTCGACAGTTGAATCTGCGACGCGCGGATAAAATTTGACGGTTGACATGGTTCCCGCAAAACATGGCATCGCTTTCACGATTCCCA
Source organism: Cymbomonas tetramitiformis (assembly GCA_001247695.2). Classification (NCBI taxonomy): domain Eukaryota; kingdom Viridiplantae; phylum Chlorophyta; class Pyramimonadophyceae; order Pyramimonadales; family Pyramimonadaceae; genus Cymbomonas; species Cymbomonas tetramitiformis. The sequence continues at coordinate 8,173 of LGRX02014410.1, read as the reverse complement.
TGCATTCAAAACTTGTTTCGTCTTGCACGACTCTGCGGTTGTGTATGTGCCGAGGTGAATTTCGGGAGTGAGGATTGGCAGCGACGAGTTCACTCTGCGACACAATACGAATATTTTAGGGTGGCGATTTTGGATACGAGATAATTGTCATTCAAATTGACAATTTCGACATATCGCATTCGCAAATGAAAAAGCGAATCGAGATGACAGGGCGCACCCGCGTTCCGCGCGCCGGCGCGCTTCCAACTCGGCATACTTCCGCATATACCTCTCTCGAGCTTTAATGGTCGACCATCCGCCCACGACTCTTTTCATAGCAAAACAAAACGGTACGGACGAGGAAATCGCGAATGAATCGCGCGAATCGCGCTGACATTTCCACACCCCCGTAGATATCACCGGGCGATGTATGTCGAGTTTCGGGATCGCGAGCGATTGTTCGGGGTGGGCTTTATGGCGTTCTACAATGTTCACGGCGTGCAAAACCTGCAACACGTCGTCGAACGCTAAACGGTCATTGACGTCGTCGTCGTCAACGTTGAGTGTTGCCGACGCGATTTTCAAGAAATGAACATAAAAGACACGCTTTTCGCGTACGTACCTTGTCGATCACGTAGTTTGTCTTCTCCGTATCGTGATCTTGCCAAACCATATCATCGATTTTGAGATCACACGCGTGTTTGTCTGTCGTAGAAAAAAGATGCATCAAACGACTGTTGTAAACGTTCGGGGATGCAAATTTGTAAAAATCGCTTCGCCGGTCGTAAGTTTGAAAGTTTCTATCGACAAGTTCTCCGATCCTCTCCCATTTTTGAGGTGTCGAGACTTCTCTAGTTGTCGTTGCTTTGTGTAAATTTGAAAACGTCGGGTCGCGACTAAACGTTTGATCGTCGCCAGGCTTAGCGAAATAAGTCGGAGTTTCTATTTCTATGAGATCATTGTAGACCCAAAGCGATTTTGGTCGCGATGCTTCGGTCGCTATACTCTCCTCCTGTCCATCGACGTATGGCAATCTTTCCGAATCGGCGTCCACCATTGCTTGTTCATCGACCGCGGTTGCATTTCCGAGCTCTGTTATTTGCACGTCGGCGACCAAGTCAGCGGCATTCGTTGCCAGCGCCAGTTGCTCTTCGCGATCATCATTCGTTAACAGCCCATGGTGAATCGCCCATCGGACGGTATCGAGAAAGTTGTATGCAGAAGAGCTCGGCTTATCCTGTAGGGTACGTAAATACCGTAACGCCGCTCGCAGCTGTTCGTTTTCCAAAACAGTGGGGCCCATTCTGAAGTCATCGGGCATGAGTCGCCTCAACAATTTTTCCGCTGCGTTTTGATCTTGCGGTGAGTAATCACGGGCGTTTTCGAAAGCCAATAGAGAGTTCGCACCGACGCAGATATCTTGCATCATGGCTAACGCCTTTTCGTATGCTCCTCCGGGTGAGTTGTGCAGAATAATTTTTTGGTCGAATTCTATTAGTTCGACGAATAAATTCTGGAATAAGCAAAATTTTTCCAACTGCAACGGCGAGTCGGTGGTGAGCAGCCTATGCTGGTAGTGTATGCGCCTCCATCGAAGCAGCGAGTACAAAGAGTACGTCAACCAAGAGGACGAGTACCCATAATACACGCAGGCAAAGCAGCCAAATTGCGTGACTCTCAGGAAGAAGCGTCTGATGCTGCTTTCTTGGAAGCCTTGAAGTCCGAATATACTAGAGATGGACCTCTCAATGAGCTACGCACTAAGGTAAAGTGTGCTCCTCACAGCCGCACCAAAGAGTTCTGTCTGGTGGGTGAAGTACTGTGGAGAACTGCATCGGGAAGATTTCAGTTGGTGCTGGGAGAGGACTCTCCGCTGAGAGAGATTATTATGCGCGAAGCGCATGAGTCAGCGACAGCTGGCCATACTGGCCGAGATAAAACGCTGGAGCGTGTTCTGCGAAGGTTTTGGTGGAGGAATGCACACCAAGATGTGGGAGAATGGGTTGCCTCCTGTTCAGTTTGTCAGGCGGTGAAGCCCAGATCATCTTTCCCAGATGGATTGCTGAACCCGCATTCTATTCCAACTCGGGTATGGCAGGATGTGGGAGTGGATTTCGTCACAGGCCTACCTTTAACTGAGCAGGGCAATGACGCATTTGTAGCATTTACATGCAAACTGTCTAAAATGGTACATGTGGTTCCTATGAATTTTGGGGACAGCTCTGCTGCTACAGTGGCACGTATCTACTTTGACACGGTGTGGAGACAACATGGAGCTCCGATGAAAATAGTCAGTGACCGTGATCCACGCTTTCAGGATACCTTCTGGAAGGAGTTGATGAGATTGATGGGTGTGAAAGTGGCGATGACTACGCCCTACAACCCTCGCTCTGATGGTCAAGCAGAGCACACTAACAGGGTGGTGGAGGACATGTTGAGATCGTTTGTGGAGGACAATCCAGAGTCCTGGGACTTATACGCTACGAACGTGGAGTTCGCAATCAACGATTCGCGTAATGATGTTACAGGCTTCACTCCATTTGAATTATGTTGTGGTGTGTCGCCCATGTCGCAGCTTGACATCTTCTTGGATGCCGCTCAATTGCACAGCGGGCAACGAAAAGGAGGGGTGGGGACTGCACATGAATGGGCGTCGAGATTTTCGTCGCAGTTGCGGGACGCACGCAGCAAACTTGAGCTAGCACAACGCAGGCAACGAGACGCTTTTGATCGGCGACACACGCAGCGGGAGTATGCGGTAGGTGACTTGGTCTGGATTGAGGCTAAACATCTTACAGAGAAGTTGATGGACAGAGCCTTGTGCCGCAAGCCGAGCAAGCGGTGGCATGGTCCAGTTGCAGTTACGGAACGCTTTTACAGCGATCTGCAGGCGGAGATGCCTGAGGCAGACAGAGGGGCACCAGTGGCGTATAGACTGAAGTTGCCCCCACATTGGAGAGTGCATGACGTGTTCGCGCAGCACAGATTGAAACCCTACACAGGTGGAGAGGACACTTTCGCTCTGCGACAGCAGACAGTGACACCTGAAGCAGTGATGGTGGACGGACAGAAGGAGGCTCATGTAGAGAAAATTCTGAGCCGACGCGTACGCGTGAGCAGGGGCAAAGAAATAGAGGAATGGAAGGTGCGATGGACCGGGTTCTCTAAAGCCCATGACCAGTGGAGAACGCGTGATAAGTTAGAGCGCGGTCCCCCATTACAACAGTTGCGGGATTTTGAAGAGAGACGCCTAGCAATGGAACAGCAGGTCAGGGATTCAGCTGCGCGGAGAAGGGAACATCGACGGCACCAGAATGCTGCGTCAATAATGACAGCGGACAGTGGGACATTAGTGCAGCAATTATCAGCGCAGTTCTGGGGTATGTCTAATAGTTCTGCGAGTGCGTGTCTTCCATGGGAAGAACAACACTTTACCGATTCTGGAGAAGTGGCGTATGTGACTGAGTTATCGCCAGCTCCAGTAAAACCTATCAGAATACTGGTACTCTTCAGTGGCACTGGCTCAGTTCAGAGATCCTTCTCAGAATGCTTTCCTCAGGCACAGACAGTATCTTTAGATTCTGATAAGTTCTGGCGATCTACGCATGTTACCAGAATTGAAGATTGGGAATATTGGAGCTATTACCCTCCTGGATATTTTGATGTAATATGGGCGAGTCCACCGTGTACCCAATATAGTCAAGCGCGAACTACTGGAGGACCACCAGATTTAATATCTGCAGATGCTTGTGTAGAACGCACCCTTGACATCATCGAATATCTCAGACCACGCTATTGGTTTCTGGAAAATCCAAAAGGGCGATATCCCAATGCTTTGCGATTCAGACCTGTAGTGGATCAATTACCTACCCCCTTGTTTTGCTCATATTGTATGTACGGGGAGAAGTATAAGAAACCTACTTGTATCTGGACTAATGCGCCGCCCAGCGTACCACTGCGAGAATGTACCTCGCAGACTCCGTGTCCATGTAAATGGGCAACTGGAGTGCACCCCCTTACTGCTCAACTAGGGCCTCATCCAGATCAGCAGGGGATGCAGAATTCTCGCGCAGTATATCCTATACCTGCTAAGTTACTGAGAACCTTATTTCAGCGGTTATTTCCCAGGAATACAGGTGATGAAGATGCTGGGGTGACATCAGGAGAAAGCCACCCCTAAGGGGGGGAGAGTTGTGCCAGGGGGCACGATAGACTGCCAATTACCCCCACGGAAGGGGGATCCGATTCAGATTACCGGCATATTGGGAGAAATATTGATAGGGAATCTGAGATCGTGGATGAAGAATGCAAAATCAGTAAATGTTATCTCTCTGGCAGAATCGTGAACGATAGAAATATTATTAGGAACGATTATGACAGAATCAACGGTGTTGGTACAATACCGTGACAGATGATAATAGAGATGACATTTATGGCGGCGCAGGTTGGGGAAAAACAGGGATTCCTGTGACGAGAGAAACTAGCCGAACAGCCTGTGCTATATAGTGATGAAACACGATTCCTTTGGGAGCTTTGTTACAGAATAAAAATGTTTTCGTAACACGGGCCGTATTGCATAATCACCGGTTGTGATATATATATCGATTCGTATCCGATTACTCTGAAACTTCGTATATGCATTTGTATGCCCGTGACATCGACAGCAAGGCCATTTTACAAATATTATTACCTAGGCCGCCGTCACGCGACGACGCGAGGCTCCCCGTCACAAACCTTAGACAGTCTTGAGACCATAAAACAATCGTCAAGCACAGAGCCCGGCATCGATCATGCCTACACACAAGACGAACCCACGCAGGGGACAGAAGCGCCCACAAGATAATAGTGGAAGTGTAGAGTCCGAAACTCCAGGCTCAGGAAAACTTGGAAAAGATCGTCCTTTCGGCCGGTCGTCAAGGTGCAGGGTACCGGAGATGTCAAGCTAAATAACACGTAGTTCTGAGTAGTTGATATCCTTCGTTGAAGTTGTTATCCTGCGTGTGTGGGTAGCACTCACTGCGTAAGCCACTATCGGCACTATCGGTATGATTGAACTATCGTTGATTATTGGTTAAGTAATCGCACTATCACTATTAGTCAATGGTGAAACTTTCACTATCACTATCAATCGATAGTAACTTTCGTGAAAATCGGTATTAGTCGATTCCATAGCATTCTACTATCACTATCTATCGAGTTGGGCTTTGTAAACTATCAGTATCAATCGATTCGAATGGTTGAGAAGTCGGGAAATATCGATCCCTTAAATCTTAGGCGATACTGGCCCTTGGTATCGCGATTTGTGAATGATTTCCCCCCTACCTGTACGTTCACGTACCCCCCTACTATCGAGTTATCGATACCGCTCCTTGGCCTGCGCGCCATGTGCATGTGCGCCCTCGCCTGTCACTGTTTCGTGTTTTGTCTCAGACTACTGTCTCAGAGACTTTGGTCCTTGCACTTTCAATTTGCACTTCCTGTCGGAGCTCCTTTCTCTTTCGGTCGGAGGTCGCGATGTGTGTCACGTCATGCCATGCCATGCCATGTCATGCCAAAATGCCATTCCATGCCATGTCACACGTCATTGTCATGTAATGTCATGTCACAGGTCGAGGTGCTCTTTAAATACAGGAAACGCAGAGACAGCAGACATTTCGAATTGGGATATCCTATTCTCCTTCAGTTCACCCGCGAAGCCGCGATCCCGCATTTTGATTTAGGTTTTCTTTTGCATTTCCATTTGTCGGTGTAAATTTATTTCACGCAAGCGGCAAGGATCTTCATCTTCCTATCCAACGTGCCAGGCGGGGGGCCCTCGCCTTGCCCCATGCCCGTGCCCCCTCGCCTCGTCGCGTCGCGTCGTCGGTCGTCGCGTGTCGCTGTCGCATGTCGCTATCGCTGTCGCCTCGTCGTCTGTTGACCTCAAAACCTGTATTAATACTAAATATAGACGAACTAGTTAGTGAAGTCAAGTGATGCCATGTATGCCATGCATGCCATGCCAATGCCATATGCATATCATAGGATATCGGTCATCGCATGACTATCGCATGTAGATGTTACGATGCGATGCGATGGAGCATCTCCCTCCCACGCCAGCTCCCATCCCACGCCACCTCCTCCTCCGCTTGTCACAGTCCCACGCCAGCCAAACGAAAGGGTGTAAACGCTCTCTGTCGGCAGACTGAAGGAACAACCATTGCAACGGAACACATGATGTCGTCGCTCAAGTGCTCCACAACCCGTGCAGTGTCCGATCGAAATATCCACATTACTAGCAGGTCGTCTGTTCGCCCACGTACTCCGCTTCATTCAACTCAGTGCATCAAGACGTCAACGCGCGCCTGCCTTCAAGTGAAACACAGCCGTGCACCCCGTCGGATTTCCAAACGCAACGTCACCACAGCGAGCTCTGTTGTCCCTAGCGATGTGGTCCTCTCCAACACGGAGCCCCAGATCGATTTCGATGACCTGGTTGCTTTCCTAGCTTCGGGGAGCAAACCACGAGAAGAATGGAGGTAGCCCACTCTGCGATGACCCTCACCTCATTGCATCAGCTGTCAGCTTCTCCTACAGTGCTTATCTATGTATATTACACCGAGGATGAGGTTTAATGTTCCCCGTTTTTTACATAGGATTGGAACTGAGCACGAAAAGTTCGGCTTCTATTTAGAAGATCTGCGACCTATGGACTACACCGCTGTGAAAGCCCTCCTGGAAGGACTCGTCAACCGGTACAACCACCTGCTTCATCGATGTGTCACTTGCTTTCTCGCTTCCTGCAATCTGCGTCTTCCGCTTTCCTTTGATCGACTTTCTGATCGCGCTTGTGTCAAGTCGCCTTCTTCCTTCATTTCGCTTCGACCAAGGATTGTCGACATGGGAATCACCTGAATGTCTGGGGCAGACCGCTGTTTCGAAAGACTAATGCTTTGTACTGAGCTCAGCTCAGAGTATATACCTATTCGGATTAAGGATGTCCGCCGCTTTGAAATCACTGCCGGAGTCACTCAGCGAGTTTGAGTAGTAGCCACACATGTGTAAAAGTAGCTTCCCCGCCTCGTTGAGTGCTTGCCGTCTATTCCTCACTCAGGCGTCGATCAGCGGTAGGATCGCTGTTCAACCTCGTTGTCCTTTTCGGCTTTCGGTATCCGTTGCGGACACTGCGTTCCGTTGCTGAACCCGTGTTTCGCCCATCCAGCTGTTCAGACGTGCCTTCGCCGTCCAAATCCCTGCCGATACCTGTCGACAATTCTTCGCGCAACTTTCCAAACCTTTGACAGTAGTAAATTCGAAGGAAGGTGAATCACCACGTAGCTGGAGAGCTTTCGGCGCCTCGTGCTCCGAGTGTTGCTGTTGCTGTTGCTAAAGGTTTCAGCAATAATTTATCTGCGTTCCCCGCGTCGGATCTCCCCTTGGCCTCCGAAACCAGAGCTCCGTGCGCTGGACTTTGAACACAGCTTCTTACTTGGGTCGCACCCCTTGGACCGTTCCGAATGCATTCATGAGGCTGACGCTAGCGCGTCGGACTGTCCTGCGCGCTGCCCCGCGGCCTGCGGTCTGCCTTGCTTGCAGGTCCCAAAGTGTAACCTGTGCTCTGTCTTGCCCCCGGGCCGTATCACTGCCTTTGAATCCTTTAAATCAGGTTTTCTTGAGGGTCCGATGCACGTGGCATCGCGGTGCCGCGTTCTGTGCAGAGCGCAGCACTTCAGGGCACTGTCGTATGCATCACTTAATTTTTGGCAGTGCGGCACACCGTGCTGCACGTCCCTCTTGGCAGTGCACCGCACGGTTGCGTGCAGAGCATGGGACGCGGTTCTGCGGCTCACATTGGCGTGCAGAGCATGGGACGCGGTTCTGCGGCTCGCGTTGATGTGCAGAGCATGGGACGCGGTTCTGCGGCTCGCGTTGATGTGCAGCGTGTCGTCGATGGCAGTGTGAGGTGCGCCTCGTCCTGTTGGTAGGCGCACGTCATGACGGCGAAGCGGCGTGGCGGGCACCGTGTGGCAGGTTCAAGTGGGAGCCGATGATGGAGGGAGAGTACATCATCGGGGTGAAGCAGAACGGTCAAAGCGTGACGCTCGAGCCCGGCGGCCAGTTTGAGCTTAGCGGTACGTTCCTCTGCTGCGGCCCTCGGCGTGCTGTGAGACCCCCCTCTGCTGCGGTCCTCGGCGTGCTGTGAGACCCCCTTCTG
>LGRX02014408.1:0-28453 GCA_001247695.2 Cymbomonas tetramitiformis | reverse complement strand
AACGGCACCAAGGGCGCTCAAGGCGCTCAAGCCTACCGGACTCTTTGGTGGTCGAGAACGGCACCAAGGCGCTCAAGGCGCTCAAGCCTACCGGACTCTTTTGTGGTCGAGAACGGCACAAAGGCGCTGGAGCTGCTTGGACTCGGATAGTGCGCGAAGGCCATAAGGCACTCGGGGAGTTTGGACACTCCAAAGAAGGTAGTGCTGATCTGTTCGGCCTTGCCTACCTTGCTGCAAACACCGCGAGACGCGATGCGCTTCAGGGCGCAGGGCAGGAAGCAGATGGGTACCTAAGAAGACGACGGGGCGGAATGGAGATACCGAGGAAACCCGTGAGGCCCCAACAGGCCACGTGGCAGACGTGGGGCTGGATCTTGCACAATGGTGAGGAAGGCCAAGGGAAGAACGCACGAGACCACTGCCGCACTTCGGACACGATTCGTTCCCATAGGTGGAGCTCTGCGCGCTATGCATCGCGTGCTGCCGTACAGGTGGTGCGCCGAGCCCCTCGGTGGTAGAGAGCTGCTGCCACGACTGCTGCTGAGTGTGCGGCGCGCGCTGTCCGTGGCCGTGCGTCCACGTTGGCCATGACTGGGCCTCCTGGTGGCCACGCAATTGCGGCGGAGGCGATAACGACCTGTGGGGCTTCTGGAACTCGGGCGGCGGCGCACACGAGAACTTAGTAGCTTGCGCCGTATCTTCACGGATCGACGCCGAATGCGGTGGGAAACTCGGCGGTGGTTGATGACGATGTGACTGCGCGGGTATTCCCCGGGTCTCGTGTGTCTGCCTCGCTCTCTCAGCGGCCTCTTTGCGCTTCAGCGCCTCCTGCCGGTTGCGCTCGCAGCGCTCACGTTGCTCGGCTGAGAGTTGTTGACCAGGGACCGCGGCCATGCCAGCAGTACGTGGAATAGCGCACTAGTCACATTGACGCAGTCTGCTCAGCGAGACACCTCAGAAGCGTGATCCCCCCCTGCGACCGAGTCAGCAGCTAGGAGGGAACCGCGACTCCTGGTTGAGGTCTTCGGTCCCGCGAGGCGACCCGCGATTATCTGGCGCTAAGAGATACAGGTAGGCGCTCACCGCGGCTCAAGTATCTGTGAGCTATGCTTCACACGCGATCGGTAACAGCGCGTGGCAACCAGCGAAGAGGGGTCACAGAATATCGATCGATAACAAAGAACAGGCAAGCGTAACAAGCTAAGGCAAGGCGCGCCCACAGAGAATTCCAGTGGCCATCGTGGGCCCCGGCTTGGCGCCTTAGGCGGGCACGAAGGGGTTGCGGACTAACGGTTCCCACACCCACAGCAAAGTTTCCGCGGAATACATCACAGCGACGCTAACTTCGACGATATCCTGCGCTGACCGTATTTTAGAAGGCCCGGCGCGCGATTTCAGCGAAGGGTTTCCTCCGATGAATAATGTGCGCTAATGTGCGTATTCCGTACAGGAGTTTGGACGAAAGAATTGAGAGTTTGCGGCGTCTGCGTGGGCAAACCGTGCAACTCCTTCGAAGTCGGAGAGATGCAAATGAAAATGGCGATATATGCTAAAGGTTGACTCTTTGACTCTAGAGCACTCCAAAAGTTTCGGAAACCCTCGCCTGGTCAGTGGTCACCCTCTCGTCTGTCGATTGTCGCTGTCGTTCATATCAAAATTATCTGACGTGAGGATGTGTCACTAGACTGCGATGCGCATGCGCCCTTCGCTTGCGTTGGTCTTGCCAAGGGAAATTACAGAATTTAAAATTCTATAACTGTTTGACATCTTGATCTTCATTCGATTGTCCTCTCGTCTGCCGTGGCCACTTATCTTAAAGGTCTCAACTCGATTTTGTCACGTTGCTGGACGGGAAAAAATTGGAAGCAAGTCGTGTTCGGGTCGAGTTTGCGAATTTTTGTTTGCCATGCTCTATTAAAGGATTTCTTGGGCCAATTGATTTGTCGGGGGTCTGCATCGTCTTCCTTGCTGGTACATTCCCAGCGTTCACCACTCATCAGAACGCATAACTCCTTGCACATTTGCAAGCAAGCATAAAACAGATGAAGCGAAGTCAATAACGCAATATCCCTGCAAATCCTATCTACAGCCTGCTCTAGGCCTTCACTTTCCGTTTGATACCCACATCTTTTTTTCGAACCGTGTTGGCAGAAAAATGGCACGTGATAGCCGCGACTAAGATTTGCCCTAGTCGGGGCCTTCGCGCTCTTGGTTGACTTACGGGTTGCGCTCCCCGTGCTGGTATCTACGCGCGCAGGCAGCTTGCGCTTGATAAATACTTATCTGTTTTACTGAAGTTCGGAATGGCGCCGATCTCGAAGATGAAAGTGACCGAGCTCCGCGAGGAGCTACTCAAGCGTGGCCTGGATGCCAAAGGACTAAAGGCCGACCTTGTTGCACGATTAGACGCGGATAATGCAGCTCGAAGTAAGATTCAATCAGACCTGGTCCAAGCGCAGTCTGTTGAACAACAAGATCTGTTGGCCCAAACAAACACCGCCATGGCGACGGCCCCAGAGACTGCAGATGCTCCAGAGACGGAGCCGCCCAGCCTTGTAGATGTGGCGAAGGTACAGGATCCCGTAGCTACAAAAGGTGAAGTTTTAGATATTCTAGGTAGAGGTCGGGTTCAAGTGACGTCTTCAAGCACTTTCAGCACAAAACCCGCCAGCTTGACCGTATCCTCTCTGAGGCTTATGATCAGATCTCGACTTGCTGACGTTGTCCACTTTTCTTCTCAGGTTACAGACGCTCCAGCTTTACCCAGCGCCGATCTCGTCTCGTCGACTTTGACTGCAAAGGAAGAGTCGGCGCCCGGCGAGGTGGTCCCAGCGGCCACCGCAGATGCCCCAGAGAACGTGTCGAAGGCCGCTTCAGCAGCTGCACAGCAAGAGGTGCTATCCAGCCCTCAAGACAGGTTGAAGTAGCCTTGGCCTGGGTGTACAGGTTAAAGCTGTTGACGCTAGGGTCGTTGACACTGGTGGAGTCGAGGCTTCCAAGCGTTTAACTCCAGTTCGGTTTGCGATAAGGGTAACTTGTGCCAGCTTGTTAGTATGCCAGATTCGAGTCCCCTACATAAAGATGCAAGTCTTCTAACGCTCGACAGCTCGAAGTGCATACTGCAAGCAGATCGGGTTTGGCACTTAAGCTTGCGTCCATACGGACAGATAGGCCCGTGCTCAGAATACTACGCTTCAAGGCGAGGTACCCACGCTAGAGGGGCAAGCTGGCCGTTGTCGCAAACTCGGGAGGAATATTTTGAACCCTTCCTAGACCGCGACACTCGAGACCCGGAAGCCAGTTCTGAGGGGAACGCGTTGTGGCCGACACTTCTGAATATCTAGTCCAGCGTCGATAGGTACAGTGTGAGTGCCTTTGTCGGTGGTCTTCTGACTTCATGGACCACGTTTTCAAACATGGGACGAACAGCCGGAGAGTTCTGAAAGCTGTGCAAACCTCGCGTGGAGGGAGTGTGGTGTTATGGCGAAGTCGTTTATGTTTGACCCAAACGCCGATATCGCTTCTTGAGTACTCAAAGAAGTGCGGTACTGTGAACGTGGGACTGAGCAACTGTATCCTCTCTGAGGCTGATCAGATCTCGACTCACTGCTCTTCTTCCCTTCTCAGGTTGCAGAAGCTCCAGCTGTACCCAGCGCCGATCTCGTCTCGTCGACTTTGACTGCAAAGGAAGAGTCGGCGCCCGGCGAGGTGGTCCCAGCGGCCACCGCAGATGCCCCAGAGAACGTGTCGAAGGCCGCTTCAGCAGCTGCACAGCAAGAGGTGCTATCCAGCCCTCAAGACAGGTTGAAGTAGCCTTGGCCTGGGTGTACAGGTTAAAGCTGTTGACGCTAGGGTCGTTGACACTGGTGGAGTCGAGGCTTCCAAGCGTTTAACTCCAGTTCGGTTTGCGATAAGGGTAACTTATGCCAGCTTGTTAGTATGCCAGATTCGAGTCCCCTACATAAAGATGCAAGTCTTCTAACGCTCGACAGCTCGAAGTGCATACTGCAAGCAGATCGGGTTTGGCACTTAAGCTTGCGTCCATACGGACAGATAGGCCCGTGCTCAGAATACTACGCTTCAAGGCGAGGTACCCACGCTAGAGGGGCAAGCTGGCCGTTGTCGCAAACTCGGGAGGAATATTTTGAACCCTTCCTAGACCGCGACACTCGAGACCCGGAAGCCAGTTCTGAGGGGAACGCGTTGTGGCCGACACTTCTGAATATCTAGTCCAGCGTCGATAGGTACAGTGTGAGTGCCTTTGTCGGTGGTCTTCTGACTTCATGGACCACGTTTTCAAACATGGGACGAACAGCCGGAGAGTTCTGAAAGCTGTGCAAACCTCGCGTGGAGGGAGTGTGGTGTTATGGCGAAGTCGTTTATGTTTGACCCAAACGCCGATATCGCTTCTTGAGTACTCAAAGAAGTGCGGTACTGTGAACGTGGGACTGAGCAACTGTATCCTCTCTGAGGCTGATCAGATCTCGACTCACTGCTCTTCTTCCCTTCGCAGGTTGCAGAAGCTCCAGCTGTACCCAGCGCCGATCTCGTCTCGTCGACTTTGACTGCAAAGGAAGAGTCGGCGCCCGGCGAGGTGGTCCCAGCGGCCACCGCAGATGCCCCAGAGAACGTGTCGAAGGCCGCTTCAGCAGCTGCACAGCAAGAGGTGCTATCCAGCCCTCAAGACAGGTTGAAGTAGCCTTGGCCTGGGTGTACAGGTTAAAGCTGTTGACGCTAGGGTCGTTGACACTGGTGGAGTCGAGGCTTCCAAGCGTTTAACTCCAGTTCGGTTTGCGATAAGGGTAACTTGTGCCAGCTTGTTAGTATGCCAGATTCGAGTCCCCTCCATAAAGATGCAAGTCTTCTAACGCTCGACAGCTCGAAGTGCATACTGCAAGCAGATCGGGTTTGGCACTTAAGCTTGCGTCCATACGGACAGATAGGCCCGCGCTCAGAATACTACGCTTCAAGGCGAGGTACCCACGCTAGAGGGGCAAGCTGGCCGTTGTCGCAAACTCGGGAGGAATATTTTGAACCCTTCCTAGACCGCGACACTCGAGACCCGGAAGCCAGTTCTGAGGGGAACGCGTTGTGGCCGACACTTCTGAATATCTAGTCCAGCGTCGATAGGTACAGTGTGAGTGCCTTTGTCGGTGGTCTTCTGACTTCATGGACCACGTTTTCAAACATGGGACGAACAGCCGGAGAGTTCTGAAAGCTGTGCAAACCTCGCGTGGAGGGAGTGTGGTGTTATGGCGAAGTCGTTTATGTTTGACCCAAACGCCGATATCGCTTCTTGAGTACTCAAAAAGTGCGGTACTGTGAACGTGGGACTGAGCAACTGTATCCTCTCTGAGGCTGATCAGATCTCGACTCACTGCTCTTCTTCGCTTCTCAGGTTGCAGAAGCTCCAGCTGTACCCAGCGCCGATCTCGTCTCGTCGACTTTGGCTGCAAAGGAAGAGTCGGCGCCCGGCGAGGTGGTCCCAGCGGCCACCGCAGATGTCCCAGAGAACGTGACAAAGGCCGCTTCAGCAGCTGCACAGCAAGAGGTGCTATCCGGCCCTCAAGACAGGTTGAAGTAGCCTTGGCCTGAGTGTACAGGTTAAAGCTGTTGACGCCCGGGTCGTTGACACTGGTGGAGTCGAGGCTTCCAAGCGTTTAACTCCAGTTCGGTCTGCAATAAGGGTAACTTATGCCAGCTTGTTAGTATGCCAGATTCGAGTCCCCTCCATAAAGTCCTACAACGCTCTCGCCAGCTCGAAGTGCATACTGCAAGCAGACCGGGTTTGGCGCCTAAGCTTGCGTCCATACGGGCAGATAGGCCCGCGCTCAGAATACTACGCTTCAAGGCGAGGTACCCACGCTAGAGGGGCAAGCTGGCCGTTGTCGCAAACTCGGGAGGAATATTTTGAACCCTTCCTAGACCGCGACACTCGAGACCCGGAAGCCAGTTCTGAGGGGAACGCGTTGTGGCCGACACTTCTGAATATCTAGTCCAGCGTCGATAGGTACAGTGTGAGTGCCTTTGTCGGTGGTCTTCTGACTTCATGGACCACGTTTTCAAACATGGAACGAACAGCCGGAGAGTTCTGAAAGCTGTGCAAACCTCGCGTGGAGGGAGTGTGGTGTTATGGCGAAGTCGTTTATGTTTGACCCAAACGCCGATATCGCTTCTTGAGTGCTAAAAAAGTGCGGTGCTATGAACGTGGGACTGAGCAACTGTATCCTCTCTGAGGCTGATCAGATCTCGACTTGCTTCTCTGATATGCAATTGTCGGCTTCCCTTCGCAGGTTGCAGAAGCTCCAGCTGTACCCAGCGCCGATCTCGTGGAGGTGGTCGCAGCGGACACCGCAGACTCGGCCTCAGAGGATGTGACAAAGGCCCCTTCAGAGGCTGCAGACGCTGTGATGTTGAAAAGTGCCGATGCCAACGAGGATTCCGAAGCTGTGCGCGAAGAGGCAGCAATTGAGGAAGCCCTTGAAGAAGCTGCTGTTGAGCAAATGGCTGTCCTCAACGAAGAGTCAGAGCCGGAACCGATGGTGGGGAGCAGGAATGGCCCTGTCGAGGGACTCCAAGAGTGGATAACCCTTGATGAAGAGCAAGTTGCAGAGGCCAAAGCCAACGTGGTTCCTGGGGGCGAGTCGCCTGCCATGCAGTCCTCCGGGAAACGAAAAGAGACAGGTAGCCTTTTGCCACTTGTGTGTGCGTGTTTTCAGATCAGCGTCGTGCCCCCTTCATGTGTGTGTTTTCCAACCTCAATCTGTTCCCTACAATGTTGCCCGCACTGCAGAAACAAGGATAACTTGTTTGATCCAAGCATTCGGTTCCGCTCTTAGCCGATGACCAGTTAGCCTTACGCGAAGCTTGCAAAGTTCGCTTTTCTTCTGCCCGGTGCACTGCAGCGGTGGTTAATCCCTTTCCACCGTTCAGTCGTCGTGGTTAGACTGTCCTGTGACAGCTCGGTGGCCGCTGATATTTGGTTGGAATCTTGAGAGGAATGAAGGGCCGCAGCCAAAATGTGTACTGAGCAGCAGCTTTGAAGGCTTTGCGTGGAATGCGTTCGTCTTTCAACTCTGGAGCATCGTGTGTACTTTACTATTGATCTCCTTGTAACTGGTGCCACTGATCTCCCACAATCTTTTTCAAACTTGTCAATCAGATGGAGAGAAATCTGCAGCGTCGTCTAAGCGCTCCCGGACCGCGGAAGTCCAAAAGCTCGATACGGAGATGAGGGGTGACGAGCGTCAAGTGCCAGAATCCGTCCGTTCTGCCACCCGCGCTCTACGTATCGATAATTTTGTTCGGCCTTTTACACAGGCGCAGGTAGCCATATGTTCTCCTCACCTTTGGCACTCAGCTTTTACGCCCGTGGTCACTTTATCAGTTTCGTAAAGCAGACTCGCGCGAAACACTTTGCGGGCGCGTTTCAGAACGTGGGTCCAGTGTTATTTGTCAGGCTCCGGTGCAGGTTATAGTAGACCGAGAATACCGAATGTAGCCACGCGTATGCTAGTCAGTTTTGTGGACTGCTGTCGTCGAGCGCTTTTCACATCCGTGTTTCGGCTTGCAGGACCCGCACTTTTACCCAAGTTCTTGTCACCTGAATTCACTGCCGTGGTATTCTAAGATGCGGCGCGAAGGTTGCGTTTCGTGACTGTCTGCTAACGGCGGGGGATCGGTGCAGCTCACGGATCTACTCTCAGCAACCGGCACGGTTGTATCGCTGTGGCTCAACCCCATCAAGACACACTGTTTCGTGATTTTTGAGGTGCACTCTGCAGTGACATCACACCCACAGTTTTTGCAGTCACGTCGTCGGTGTTGCTTCAGATACTGATATTTTATAACGTTGTTTGTCGATCATTTTACACTGTTCTGTTCCCAAGGTTGTCATCTGAAATCGGATCGTGCCAGTATTCTTATCTGGACTTGCACCTTGGATGATCGGTGCAGGCAGAGAAACAGGCTATGGCAACAAGGGAAGCAGTGTACAATCTGACCTGGCCCAAAGTATGCCTCTTCCTACTTGACTCATGCTGCGTGCTCCTTCAGGGTCCTTTATGATATTCCCTTTGTTAACTAACCTCTTTTCGATGTTTTTTTCCTTGCTGCTGGCCTTTTTACAAAGCCTGTGCGTTTAGCTGTCACTTTTTAGTCGAACCGTTGAAAGATAAACCTATCTCACCACAGTGGAAAGTCTCTAGAGTTTGCTTTCGTCTTTCGATGGGTAACTTAGTGCAGCTGTTTATACACTGGCCGTCTCTTTTTTTGTGTATGAAAATCTCACCTTTGTTCTCTTTAAAACACTGCCGACCTTGCCGTTGATTTGTCAGCTGAAGGAACTGCAGGGAATTGGGATACAAAAAACTTACCAGCTTTTTTTGTTTGTGCGCAGCACGGGAAGAAGCTTTACGCTGATTTCGTTACAGTCGCGGAAGCTGACAGGAACTACAACCCAGAGTAGGTTTCCTAGCTCCCGCATGTTTCATGTTTCTTAGGCAGATTTATCAGAGGCAGCTTTGAGTATCCCGGCTTGCATCTCTTCAGTGGGACCCATTAATCTTTCGAGTGGATAACTCGCCACTGAAAAAAAGTGGTGTGGATACGGGGAGCACGTGAAACGTAGAGCTCAAAAATCATCTCCTGCTGCTCAAAAGCCTGTAGAAGGTGAACGAAAGGTGGAGCGTGAAAAAGAACGAGGTCGCTCGACTGCACGTGCGTGCTCTTAAGACTTTCTATCCACACTTTTAAATGTTGGTTTAGTTCTGGCTGAAATCCTGACTCGACTTGTTTTGTCAAAAGTGTTTGCTGGTTGACTTGTCTCGCTGCTTGTTCACAAAATTTGTTTTTCACAGTGAACTGTTACTTTTTGAGCTGGATCCCAACAGCATACAAGTTTTTCTCTGAGTGGTAAGGTTTTGGCTTAGGAACTGAAGAACCCACTCACAATTCTCGCAAGCGACCTCCTCCTGCTGAGAAGCCCATGCCCACGCTAGACGAACTGTTCAGAAAGACAGAGGTACGTTTGGCCCGTTTTGATAACATCCGAAGGGTGTCTCACTAGCTTGAAAGGGTCGCTTGTGGAAGTTGTGATCAAGCTTCATTATAACTTGGAATTGCGTATGTGTAGCTGCAAGGAGTGGGGGACCCACTGTGGCCTTCAGGTCTGGCAGCAGTGTGTGTGGCTTATCCTTGGACCGATTCCTTTGGCATCAAATAGCCATAGAAGATCGGCTGCACTATGTACCCTAAGAGGGGATCAGAAATTCTGCACTCACTTCGGGACGCATATTCAGATTCTCTTTAGCTCACAAATGAAGAATGGGACCCCCTAAGCCTTACTGGGCCACCTGAGCCCCTCTGCATCTTCATCGCCGGCGCACTGCTGCCGTGTTCCTGGAGTCAGTTCACCTCGGCCCCCTCGAGCTGCTCGAGCCATCTCTTCACCACCAAGCCCACGCTCGGCACCACCCCTCTGCCCCTACCTGCCCGAGAGTGTGGTCTCAAGAGAGCTTGCTCAGCGAGCGGTGTGTGTGTGTGTGTGTGGCACTGGGGCACCGGGAGCCACTGGGGGGCATGCCAGCAGGGTCCGCTTACTCCGTTACCCAGAGACCAACAATTGTTGGGCGATGATCGGTCACATCGTATCATCCTTCCATGCTGCCTTGCATCTGGGTTGGGAATATGTATGAGTTTGTGGTATCTTGTCACGGCCCCGCCCTGCTCTTGATTTGCTTTTTACATCCACTGGGATGATGATGGGCTGGCTTTTGTTGGCCGATCTCATGCCGTTCAGTGTGTGTGTGTGGCAGGCTAAGCCGGTGATATACTACTTACCGGTGACGAAGCCACAGATTGAAGCCAACAAACGAAGGAATGTCGAAAGAAAAACTAAGGACACTGTTGGGAAAGCCAACTGAAGATTTGCCCGTCTATTGGGTGGTGCAATCCAATTAGCTTGTGGGCATGGACATATTCCTTCAGGGGGTGGTGCTATGGAGAGGACTATGTATGATTTTGAAGCATCCACAGGGGTTCAAGAGATATCAGTCTTTGATCTCAAAAAATATTTGGCATGACATGAGGTAGAACAGTTTATTTGTGGGTGGAGATTTCCTAACCAACTTCCTTGTTTTGCCTCTTGCTTCTTTTGCCTCTTGTTGTTGCCTCTTATCGCTTGCAGTCTTTGAAACCACTCCCTAATAAATTTCTGTGAAACCGTTGCCATCATGTTACTTTGGGATGCTACATGCATCTCTGTGTATCTGCTTTTTCTCACCTGTCCCCTTATAAGAATTGAAGCAAAGTTGATAAGAATTTTAGACACTGCATGTTGGTATGGGGCTCCTCGCGAAGAGTTACATGCATTTATTTCGTTTATTGACCCCAAGGGGATCCCTTTGGGCCGCAAAACATTGTAAGACCTTATGCAGAGTTATGTACATGTGTTTTGTACACTGACTCAATATTCATTTTCTTCCTTATCGCGTCTTTGAGAGTGTTTGCATTTCTGTACGACGGAGATCCGCGTTTTGAGGTTCTTCCATTGCTTGCAGAATCCGTGGCCCCTAGGCTCGTTGTTAATTTCTTAGGACACTCCTGCTTGCGCCCATCCGATTGCAACGAGAGTTTTACCGATTGTATGCTCGTTTGTAGGTTTCCTATAACTTGAACGAGATTGGTAAAGACTGAAGACTCCTTATGCTATCGATGAGTGTGGCTTCGG
This sequence comes from Cymbomonas tetramitiformis, assembly GCA_001247695.2. Lineage (NCBI taxonomy): Eukaryota > Viridiplantae > Chlorophyta > Pyramimonadophyceae > Pyramimonadales > Pyramimonadaceae > Cymbomonas > Cymbomonas tetramitiformis. The sequence goes on along the minus strand of LGRX02014408.1, from coordinate 17,724 downwards.
ACATTTTAGGATTTTGGTTTCACGAAACGACACCGGGTAACGCGTTTTGAATGCTGAGAATGCTCCGGTCAGTGTTATTTGCGTATCATATTGGCGTTGGAATTGGTAGTGTCTTGCGGTCGCTTGACCTTGGACCACGTTTCCTATTTAGTCATGGACAAATTGTCAGATTTTTCGTTGCTTCGTTGTGGGAATGTTTGAAACATTTTCATATTTTCAGATTTTTCGTTGCTCCGTTGTAGGAATTTTGAAGGCAAGAGCTCGCGTTGTTTGTAGCGCAAGGCGGAATGTTGTGCGCAATCAGTATCGTATGAGTGTGGCAAAAGTTTATTGAAGGTGGGTGTGTTGAGTTTATTTGTTTATTTGTCTCACAATATATTTTCAGCGAGACATATACCGACGGCGGTAATAACTGATGTCTATGACGCAACCCTGTGGCTAACCCGGTATATTAGCGAGGAAATTACCTCTGTACTGTATTGTCGGTTTTCTGTACTGTACTGTCGATTTTGGGGAATCCTGTGCCGACGTGGCAGCCGCGCGACAGTACAGTACTGCCCGAAGGTTTAAGAGAAATATTGTCGCTGTGTCACTGCGCTGCCCTGTTTCATCGATTTTGTACTGTCGTCTGTATTGTCGCCAGCACTGTCGTCTCCTCGTCTGTACTGTCGTCTGTACTGTCGGTGCCATGGACTGTGCTGTCGCCTGTACCGCCCCATACTTAATTTCATGTTGGCGACATCCACGCCTCTGCCTCTATACTGTCGTGCTTTTTGTCTGTACTGTACGGTCGTCGACGAAAACCGGTGGACCTCCAACCAGAGACGCGGAAATTAACATGCTGTCACGGACGCCGTACAGAGATGAGACAGTACAGACAACCCGACAGTACAGTACAGAGGTAATTTCCTCGTTAAAATTACGGGTAAGGGATTAATTGGCATGCAGCTTTTTATGGGCCGTAGTAGATGGTTCGGCATTGGCGATGGCACTGTCTTCTTCGAGCATCCTTCACCCACAGCCACAGCACGACGGTTTGCGACTTCGATCGCAGTGCTGGTGCGGCGGTGCGGTAGTGTTTCTTTATCGAGCGGCCGTGTTTTTCTTGAAATGTGACTGGTGACTTTCGTCCGAAGTGCGCGAGTAATTATTTTGATCAGTCGCAATTATTTGCCAAAACTAAAAATCGTTTTGATTGGAGTCACAATATCAACAGGATTAATCAAGTCGCCTCAACGGATCGATCAGCACCCTTCCTCGACGGCAGCATGAAGCCTCTCACGTTTTCAAGAAGTGTCGATCTATCTCGCTTCTATAGCTTGTTCGTTCGGCCTTGGATGTGGGTGTCGTACGCCGTCGGCGGGGTTTAATTACCTATTGGCTACCACAAACTCGACGCGTAATGGCAGAATATACAGGCTGGTCGATGAGAACGGAAAGCCTTCGAATAGTCGAACTCACTTGGTCGAGGTTTAAGCGTTCGGATACTAGTGACGGTCACGTACTGTCTACTATGGGAAGTGACACCTGATGATCTCGTGGTCAGGACACCGCAATTTCAGCACACCGCCTAGGGTGGAAAACCTATTATTCGGGAATAGTTTAACCCAAAATGGGGAATAGAAAAAAGTGATGCTATTCGGGGAGAGATTAAATGGCACATGCATGAGACATATCAAATATGTGGACATGATAGACACATATGTAACGTGAGTCCAAAAGCGACCAAAACCGATGGATCATCGATCGTCGATTTTTGTCGCTTTTGGAAGGTGCCTTCGGTTCGGCGTGTGCAATATTTTGCGTCTGGCGCACCCCCTTCTTCTAAACAATCTATTGCATGGACCATAATTTTTTTCACCATTCGATTCTCAAGCGTTTGTATTCATTAGGTGAATACCTTTCGTTTGAGCTATCGATTGGCTCATCCGCAGCCGCATCAGCTTATTAGCATTCAGTCGCGACTGCAAGCTAAGTTGGTGCGGTGTGAGATGGTTTCAACCACTTGCGGCTTTGCATAATAGGGGTTTTCGTGAGAATCGTCTCACGAAACTTGGCAGTGATATTGTTCATAGCAATATCAGTGCACCCTCAAGAGCATATTGCAAGCCGTTGAGTATATTAAAGACGGTCGCGTGCTGGCATGATGCCTTTTGGGTTTGGGTTTGAAACCCAAACCCAAACATGCCAAACAGCGAAGGGCTTCCCGTGAGTTCCAGCGCACGTAACTTTGCAAAATATATTGCTAAGATGTATATATTTCACATTTCTGAAGTGCAAGGTTTGCGATAGTTTGTGCGCGAAGTTAACATATTATTTCTTTGACCCAGATTTATGAGTTTGAATATCACGCTGAAATCTGTGTCTAAGAAATAGTTATACCATGTTGCGCACAGACTTTCTTAGACCTTGTGCTTCGAATATATCAAAGATAGATATCTTGGCAATATTTCTACGCAGTTACGTGCGTTAGAACGCACGGGAAGCCGTTTGTTGTTTAGCATGTATTGGGTTTGGAAACATTCGAACCCAAGCCCAATAGATCTGCCAAAGAAATAAATTGATGGTTTTGCCAATAAGTTATCTCAGGCCTCGAGCTTCTGAGAACTGAAAGATATATGTCTTGTAAATATGTGTGCATAGTTTCGCGCGCTATAATGCACGGGAATTACTTTTCAGTTTGGCATGTATTGGGTTTGGGTACATTCGAACACAAACCCAATAAATCTGCCAAAGAAATAAAATTGATGGCTGCGTGCACAAGGCTTTTGAGGCCTTGGGCTTTTGGCGACTAAAAATATATATATCTTAGTAATACTTTTGCAAAGTTACGTGCGCTGGAACTCGCGGGAAGCCATTTGGTGTTTGGCATGTTTGGGTTTGGGTTTCAAGTACCCAACCCCACGATGTGCAGCACGCGTTTTGCGCATAGCTAACATCAGAGGTTGTGCGTTTGAGGGTGCACCAATATTGTTGTTAGCAATACGTTTGCCAAGTATCGTGCGTTAGAACGCACGAGAACCCCTCCGCGGTTTGAGTTTTTATGCGATGTGCATGAAAGTTGTACGGGCCTGTCAGCTTAGCTCGCAGTCGAGACTGCAAACTGAGCTGATGCGGCCACGGATCGGCTCAATCAAGAGCTCAAAAAATTCCTACCTAGGAGTTTAAATGATATATCTATGTGCGTTACGAACGTTGGAAAATGTTTTCCTAATCTAATTTACTCGCAAACAGTGTGGGGTATACGTGCAGTGAAGCCTTAATTTAATATTCACGGCCGTGAATTCCAGATTCGGGAGGGCGTAAACCGTGGGACACGTTTATGTGAGAACTGAAGTCGGCTTGGTTGCAAAGACCTGTCTGGTATTTTCTCTAAGTATTTCCAGCCGTGTTCCCAAAGTGACCAAAAACCGAACGATCGGCGCGGCGATCGAACGGTTTTTGGTCACTTTGGGAGTGAGATCGTGAGTTTAGGCTTGGTGACAACACGCGAGACAACACTAAGTATTTTCAGACGTGTTCCCAAAGTGACAAAAAACCGAACGATCGGCGATCGAACGGTTTTTGGTCACTTTGGGAGTGAGATCGCGAGTTTAGGCTTGGTGACGACACGCGAGACAACACTAAGTATCACAGTCTGAAAATACTTAGAGAACTAGAACACGTCTGAAAATACTTAGAGAAAATACTTACTGTCTGATTTGTTAAATATGCAATTTTAACTAAAAGCGGAAGGCTTTTTTTCCGGGAGTGTGCCCCTGTCCGGCGAAATAAAGATCTCTAAGATTGTATACCAATCTGAGTAATCTTTTGCTTCAAAATATTATCACATATTCCTACTTAGTATGTGGGTACCCGTTTCGCAAAGAATGAAAACCCATAGCGGGTTTCAAATTCCTCAAATTCCACCCGCGCTTCCGCCAAATGAACGCGTCAGCCCACAACGAGATGTTTGGTTGACTGTCTGTTAAGTCTGTGCATTTTGTTTAGGAAAAACAACGCATACGAAATACTATTTTTGCTAACGCTTCCCTCATCCGTTGCCCAGGCTCTCTCGCTTGCAAACGAGCGCGCGAATGAGGGAAGAAACTCTTAGCGGAAACGTGGACGCGGTTGACATCTGCGTTTCCGCTAGAGGTGAAATTGCACTGCCGAACGGTCAGTATGTGTTTATTATGCTTATATGCGTATGCGTGATATGTTCATGTTGTGCAGGATGTGTCCCTGTTGGGCGTGAGTCGAGTTGGCTGGCTCGAATCACGCCCATTACCCCCCCTCACAAGAACCGTCCAGCATCCTAGATTCCGAACGGATCTTGCGTCCAACCCTTTCTAATTTAAGCAGAATTGTCTGCACACTCGGTATCGTGGTCAGGAACTCGCGTAGAATTACGTATCTGGTTCAATGAAAGCCACGTACCCTACATTCTGGGAAAACCAGAAGACGCGTCTTCTGAACGTCTTCTGAACGTCTTCTGAACGTCTTCTGAGACGTCTTCTGGGTCCAGAAGACACCCAGAAGACGTCCAGAAGACGTCTTCTGCGCGCATTCTAATGTCTACCATCTTCTGGTTTCCAGAAGACGTTCAGAAGATCTTCCGGGAAGACGTCCAGAAGTTATCTTATGGACGTCTTCTGTATGACTTCTGTACATCTTCTGAATTCCGGAAGATGTCTTCTTGATATCTTTTAGGTGTCTTCTGAACATCTTCCCGGAAGATCTTCTGGACGTCTTCCAGAACTCAGAAGATGGTAGACATTAGAAGTCGCGTAGAAGACGTCTTCTAGATGTCTTCTGGATATCTTCTGGAATCCAGAAGACGTATAGAAGACATCTTCCGGAATCCAGAAGATGTACAGAAGTCATGCAGAAGACGTTCAGAAGATATCTTCGGGACGTCTTCTGGACGTCTTATTATATATATACATATCATTATACAGACATTAGAAGACGTCCAGAAGATGTCTTCTGGACGTCTTCTGCACATCTTCTGGGATCCAGAAGATGTGCAGAAGACGTCTTCCGGAACCCAGAAGATGTGCAGAAGACGTCAAGAAGACATCTTCCGGACGTCTTCTGTAACTCTACCAAAAGTCGCTATACGTATGCGTCCAGGTTACACGCATGCAGTTCGTTGGCAGGATGATACAAATGGAACAAAGAAGAAGGTTTTTTTACAAAGCTATTTATTTACATATTTACAGTTTCAATCATCAGAACCGTCTTCACTACTAGCACTAGAAAGGATTTCCTTCGGAGACCCCGCTTCGGAGCTGGTGGTTTCGTATGCCCGATGCAAGTTCTCCTTGAAGATGGGGCGGAGGTGGCTGATGGGAACCACCAGGCCCCACTTTGACTTGTCCCCGAAGGGGTACGTCTTCTCCTCCATCGCAGTGAGAAGTTGGGACCCGAGGCCACCCGGCCCGGCGATCTTGTCGTTCGCCTTGAGGCCCTTGCCGTACAACTTCTCCAACCCGACAAAGGCCATTTCCATGCCATTTTGCCAGGCGGACAAGAGCAACGGGGCGTTGTCAAAGCCAACGTCGTCCTTGTCTACGGCCAAAGAGAGCACCTGGGTGCAGTCACACAAAAGTTTACGATCAGCTGCAAATGTCACTTACGTAATTAAAGAAACTAAATACATATCCAGAAGACGTGCGGAAGATACCCAGAAGACATATGTGATATCTTCTGGATATCGTGTATTCTAAGGGTTGTGCTTGCAGAACCATACCTTGATGCCAACATACTCGCCATTCAAGTGAAGGGCGGTGACCGACTTCTTTTTCGCTGTACCCGACTTCAAGCCATGGGCGGCCACATCCTTTGAATTGGGTGGGTGCGTTATCATCCCCGTGAGAAGGGGCATGTCCGCGGTCCATATCGCGGACTTCCCCTTCTCGTGGTAGAACCCCGTGGGGAGTATCTCCGGATCGTTCACCAGAGACTCCACCACGCAGTACAATACCACGTGGCTACCCACCTCAAACCCCTCTTCAGCATCCTCCGCCACCGCCTTCTTCTTCCCCTTCGGGTCCTCCGCCACCGCCTTCCCCTTCGGGTCCACCGATGCCGCCTTCCCCTTCGCCTTGTTGTCCTCCGCCACCGCCTCCGCCACCTTCCTAACCTTAGAGCTGCCCGCCTTTTTTTCCAGCTCCTCGATCTGCGTCTTTGACTCCAACTCGAGCTGCAAGCATGCCGCCACTGAAACAGGCATATGTTAGTATGTTATACAAGAAGACACTCAGAAGACACTCAGAAGACACTCAGAAGACAGTCAGTCATACTTGCCTATTAGCTAAGCCCTATTAACTAAGGAAGACGTGCAGAATACTCTCAAAACGTCTCTGAGGTGTCCTGGTGACGTCTTCTTGGTGAGACAACAAAACAGGTGAAACAGAAATTAATTAAGCAAATTAACGTACCCATCTCATCCTTCGCCTCACCGTCCAAGGCGTCCAAGGCCTTGGCGGGCAGCTCGTGCAGCACCAACCCGTCGATGCTGAGCAACGCTGCCTTTTTTTCCTCGTGCGTTGGGTACTTGGTTCGGGCGTCGGTCTCAATGACCAACGCCTGAATGGCGTCCGTGTGCTTGCGGTAGTATGGGTGGGCGGTCCGGGAGGCTTGCCAAACCCACTTTCCCTTTTCGGTGCCCCTCCCCGACACACAGGTATACACCCCATACCTCCAAAATATTCTAAAATCGCAAATCATGTTCCTGAGGCGCCTGCTCACATCACGAACATCGTAGTCGTCGCTGCAGGCCAGGACTTCCTCCCTGAAGGCCGTAGCCGCAAACGCTTGGTCCGTTACGTTAAGCAGCGGGTCCAGCCGCCCGTCGCAAATCCGCTCCACCATGATGCGGGTGAAGTCCGCTTGGAAGTGGAGCCCGCCCGTCTTGGACAACTTCTTCTTGGACTCCCCGCGTTGGTTTCCCCCACCGCCTCCGCTCCCCTCCTCCCCATCCCTTGCTACGAGCCACTTGATGAAGTTTTCGTCGCTGGCGTTGCCTCCCACCGCCGCGACGAACGACTCAAACTTCTCCCGGAGGTCACCCTCCTTCACCCCGCTGGCATTCTTTCGTTTCAAGGAATTAGACATTTTGTTTTCTGAGTTCTTTAAAAAGTCAAACTGTGCTGGAAGTATCGTAAACGGGTACTTTTTAGCGCCGCAAAGATGCCTGGAAGACGGGTAGAAGGTCTTTCGCGTGTCTCTGACGCATCCCGTTCCGTACCCCGGTGATCGTACCGGTATCGAAACGACACCAACGTTCAAACAGTGCCGTCGATCAGCGAGCCCCTTTACCTATCGCGTCGGATCGGTCGAGTGAACTCTAGATGGTTTTTTACGGGAAAATCGAGGACTCTCTGTAGGGAAACGCGATTTTATTGAATATAACTTTTGCCGTGCAGCGAGTTTCCATCATCGTGGGTGCATGGCCGAGTGGTCAAATATGGTAAGCCGAACGCGTCTCGCGCGAGGGTGAGGGGTTCGAATCCCCTTGGAGGCATGGGCATCCACGATACCCCTTGTGTTCTAGCGATATGAGGCGATTACCGCCAACGACGCCGCTAGTGCACAAGGGGCGTCGTGGGTGCCCACCCACGCCTTCATGCCATTTTAAGTTTCTGTAACTCATGGAGACCGTCCGATTAAGACGGGGGGGTTTTTCTGGACCGCAGATTGCACTGTCCGCTGCGCGCGTGATCGACTCTTCGACCGTTGCTAGGAGCGATGGTGCTCTAAAACAAGAGCAGTTTCTTCTACCAAATTAGGCGGCCGTTTTAACTTAGTAACTTGGTACGTTTGACCCTCTCCCGAACAAACCACTTGTTTTTTTGCAATTCTACCTTCACAGTACGGTTTTGCCCAATATTGCGCACCTTATATGTTTTTTTGTTTTTTCGCGATTTTTTATAGTTTTTTTTCAAAAAATACAAAAACACCCAAAAAACATTCGGAAGACACCCCAGATATCTTCTGTGCATCTTGTTACCCTCCAGAGATGTCTTTGAGGAAGACATGTCTTCTGGAAATCTGCAACTTGTAGAAGTTCCACCAAACGTCTTAACACCCCTCTTAGGGGCGTCTTCCTCATTTTTTTGACGATCTTCTACGCGTCTTCTAATGTCTACCTAGGGCCTAGGTAGACATTAGAAGACGCGTAGAAGATCGTCAAAAAAATGAGGAAGACGCCCCTAAGAGGGGTGTTAAGACGTTCGGTGGAACTTCTACAAGTTGCAGATTTCCAGAAGACATGTCTTCCTCAAAGACATCTCTAAGACAACCGGAAGATGTACAGAAGATATCTGGGGTATCTTCCGCAAACACAGTCAAGAAGACGTCCGGAAGATGTCAAAAAAATGTCTTCCGCGTGTCTTCTGCGTGTCTTCCACGTGTCTTCCGCGTGTCTTCCGCACCTCTTCTGGGTTCAGGAAGACATATATTCCCCGAAGGTGTTCGGAAGATGTACAGAAGGTATCTGGGGTATCTTCCGCAAGCACAGTCAAGAAGACGTCCGGAAGATGTCGGGAGATGTCTTCCGCGTGTCTTCTGAGTGACTTCTGAACGTCTTCTGAGTGTTTGTCTTCAGGATGCCCTCCGCACTACCTTGGCCAAGTGTCCTTTGTATAGGAGATAGAATGGCAAGTAAACGTGCCGCGCATCTCCAAAAGGGGGAAGCGCCCCCAAAGACCAAAATGTCGTCCTTCAAACGAGCGATGCTCACTAAACCCCCCCCCGAATCCGCGGCGGAGGTCTTCCGTCAATCCAAGCCGGAGGTCTTGAAGGGGAAGATGGCAGCGGTGCACGATTGGTTGTCTACGGTGTCGCCATCCCGCGAGCTGGATCATGAGATGACGGCATGGCTCGGGGAATCCGTCTACATTCATGAGCATTCCCCTGCAACAAGGTGCTTGCTTGTCTCCATAACCCACATGCATCTATCATGCACATTTATGCAGTTTGGAATGCATACAACCGAAGATGTGTGGAGCATCTTCTGCGCGACTTCCGGACGTCTTCCACGTGTCTTCTATGAATTCACCATCACAATGTTTTCGCAGGGCTGAAGATCATGAGGACGCGGTTCGTATTTGCGTGCCGCGTCAAAGCAACCGGCCACCTTTCGGCTTAGCCGAGCCCACTAATGTGCTTTTCTCGGTTCAAGAGTTTTTTGGCTATGTGCAAGCAATTTCAGACTTGCATGAACCGGGCTTTAAGGAGCATACGTGGGAGGACATTTTCTCCGATCCATTGGACTTGGCCGATGATCCGGGCACGGTGCACTTTCGACAACATAAGTGGCTGCTTGAGCCTCCCATTGGCATCAATCTCCAAGGAATGGTGTTGAAGATACGGGATGCAATCGCATCGGGCGAACCATATCATCGTCCTCCGGAGCTTGTGAGTGATGGGGATAGGCGGATGAATCCGCAAAGGCTTACACCTTCACCTCCGGCCCCAATGGATGAAGTTGTGGACATGACCTATACCGAAGTCCATGAGCCCGAGGACCCTCCCCCGGAGATGCCAACACGAAGGTGCGAACCGGTTGGCACGGCATGCCCGTATCTCCATGAAAGATGTATGCCTGCACGCTCCGTCGGAAGTCGTTCCGAAGACGTCCCGAGCGTCTTCTGCGCATCTTCCGGGCTCATTCCGGTCAAGCTTATTCCCGGCGGATGCGTGTGACATGCTTGCGCAGGCGGATGAAAGGCCCCGTAGCACACCGCAACATGCCTCCCACGCCCGTCGAGTTGGCGGGTGAGACGCAAGAAGATGACGGGGCCGCCGTTGGTATCACGTCCAACCGTGACCCCCTCCCCCCGGAGAGGCCAACACGAAGGTGCGAACCGGTTGGCACGGCATGCCCGTATCTCCATGAAAGATGTATGCCTGCACGCTCCGTCGGAAGTCGTTCCGAAGACGTCCCGAGCGTCTTCTGCGCATCTTCCGGGCTCATTCCGGTCAAGCTTATTCCCGGCGGATGCGTGTGACATGCTTGCGCAGGCGGATGAAAGGCCCCGTAGCACACCGCAACATGCCTCCCACGCCCGTCGAGTTGGCGGGTGAGACGCAAGAAGATGACGGGGCCGCCGTTGGTATCACGTCCAACCGTGACCCCCTCCCCCCGGAGAGGCCAACACGAAGGTGCGAACCGGTTGGCACGGCATGCCCGTATCTCCATGAAAGATGTATGCCTGCACGCTCCGTCGGAAGTCGTTCCGAAGACGTCCCGAGCGTCTTCTGCGCATCTTCCGGGCTCATTCCGGTCAAGCTTATTCCCGGCGGATGCGTGTGACATGCTTGCGCAGGCGGATGAAAGGCCCCGTAGCACACCGCAACATGCCTCCCACACCCGTCGAGTTGGCGGGTGAGACGCAAGAAGATGACGGGGCCGCCGTTGGTATCACGTCCAACCGTGACCCCCTCCCCCCGGAGAGGCCAACACGAAGGTGCGAACCGGTTGGCACGGCATGCCCGTATCTCCATGAAAGATGTATGCCTGCACGCTCCGTCGGAAGTCGTTCCGAAGACGTCCCGAGCGTCTTCTGCGCATCTTCCGGGCTCATTCCGGTCAAGCTTATTCCCGGCGGATGCGTGTGACATGCTTGCGCAGGCGGATGAAAGGCCCCGTAGCACACCGCAACATGCCTCCCACGCCCGTCGAGTTGGCGGGTGAGACGCAAGAAGATGACGGGGCCGCCGTTGGTATCACGTCCAACCGTGACCCCCTCCCCCCGGAGAGGCCAACACGAAGGTGCGAACCGGTTGGCACGGCATGCCCGTATCTCCATGAAAGATGTATGCCTGCACGCTCCGTCGGAAGTCGTTCCGAAGACGTCCCGAGCGTCTTCTGCGCATCTTCCGGGCTCATTCCGGTCAAGCTTATTCCCGGCGGATGCGTGTGACATGCTTGCGCAGGCGGATGAAAGGCCCCGTAGCACACCGCAACATGCCTCCCACGCCCGTCGAGTTGGCGGGTGAGACGCAAGAAGATGACGGGGCCGCCGTTGGTATCACGTCCAACCGCGGGCCCGGGATGGTGGTGTGTGATTGTGGCGCGTGTCACTCATCCATGCGCTTCGTCACCATGAGGACACGGTCTCGACATAGGACTATGTTCAAACAGATTGTATGCCTTCCGACGCTTCCGGAAGAGGCTGTGGACGACGATGAGCAACATCCCGATGGCGAGGAGTCGGATCAGGTGTGCAAATCCGGGTAGAAAGACTATCATTCTCAGGTAACCCTCGCGGAAGGTACCCGGAAGACGTGCGAAAGGTCTTCCAGGTATCATCCGCATGTCTTCATGAGAATGAAGGTACATATCAAAATCGGTTACTCCTGATAGGTAATGCAGTCGTCCTTCACAATTGGCACGTATGTATCTCGTGCCCATTGAAAGTGATTGTGGTTGGCAGGAAGATGCCGATTCCGGTTCCCTTGACGATGCCGATGCCGATGGAAACTTGCCGGACCCGGAAGCCGTTCAAGAAGAGCTCGACGAATTACTCGACCATGTCGACCCGGAACTTGCTAGAAAGGTGACGGAAGAAATCGAAGGAAAATTAAAGTCGTTGGAGAACTTGGCTGATATGGAGGTAACGTTCGCTGTTTGAATATTTTGCTCAGAATTGAAAATTGTATATAGTGTGATGTCTTTTGTACCCGGAACACGCCCGGAAGTTACATAGGACGTCTTCCGTGCGTCTTCCTGACGTCTTCCGTTTTATCCTTCGATGACAGACCGCAGCGACGAGCTCCGAGGATACCCTACTCGACTTATTGGAGTGGAATCTGGATGGCAATATGACTCAAGAATCCTTTGGGCAACTGCTGCACATTTTGAAAACTAATCACCCGGACGTGTTTTCTAATTTGCCCGACTCCTTCAAACAAAGCATTGCTCGGTTTAAGGTCATGGATATCCCACTCCTAGTGGTGGACCTTTGCCCGCATGGGTGCGTGATGTTCGAAAAACAATTCGCGGACTTTGACCACTGTCCAAGGTGCGGGGCATGCCGTTGGGAGGGAGGTGAGGATCGGTGCGGTGCGGTGAATGCCGAGGGTGCGGACGACACCCGGAATGCCGAAGCCACCCCGAGTGCAAAGCGAGGGAAGGCGAAGTGCCAATTCTATCATTGGCATTTAAAGGATTTACTTCAAGCAATTTACAGCCATCCCGGCGTTGCTGGGCTCATGCGTTCGCACGCCACGCGGGAAAAGTCTGAGGAAGGCATTCTGGAAGACATTCCCGGTGAGTAACACATTGATAGAGCATATCCTGCATTGCCCCGAAGACGTACAGAAGATGTACAGAATGTCTTCCGTACATCTTCCGTACGACTTCCTGATTCCTACTACTTGAATGAATTTAAGTTGTATTTATGTATCTTGCAGATGGATCTGAGTGGAAGGCGAAGCAAGCTGCATATCCTGACTTCTTCAAGGACCCTCGCAACGTCATCCTCATGCTTTGCGCCGACGGGGCCACCGTTTGGAAGGACAAGTCGGGGGTTTTCCCTATTTACTTTCAAGTGTTGAACTTGCCACCGGAAATCCGCAAGAGGTTTGTGAACCTTGAGTTGTGGGGAATGATGGCGGGGAAGCCGAAGAACACCACCATCCTCTACGAGAAGTTGGTAGACGAGCTTTTGGAACTTTGGGAAGTTGGGTTTCCATGTTGGGACTCCTTCACGGACGACGTGTTCCAATGCCGGGCGATGCTTCTTGCCGCCGTGTTTGACTATGTAGGGCTCGTCGATGCTATGAACATTATGGGCGTGGGCAGCTTCTGTGCGTGTGCAAAATGTTTGATCCGGGGGAAGGGGAAATGCCCGCATCTAAATAAGATGTTGTACAAGTTTTGCGAGCAAGATCCGCCAGGTCCGTTTTCCCCAAAGACATGCCGAATGTATTCACAAGATCTTCCGGATGTCATCTGAGCGTCTTCCTGTTATTGTACGCAGGGCCCGCCGTACCAAAGACCGACGAGTTCATTCGACGCGCGGGCCAACGACACGTCTTGCTTAGCACGTGTAAGAATGCGGCCAATCTTCAGGAAGTGTTGGAGGAGGAAATCGGCGAAACCGGTGTGAAGTTCCCATCGGCACTATCTCGTTTGCCGTATTTCGATCTTTCCAAGAATGTCATCCTTGACGGCATGCATCAACTCCGAAACCTTGGGCTATATGTCCATGAGGCACTCATGGGGTTCGACTTTACGCCGGGTGTAAGAGAGCACGCTCGCGCGAACGATATACATCCCACGTGGTGGAAGACGACAAGGGACGACAAAGGTGATGCAGTCAAAACCCGACCACTAGATAGGAAGGCGCCCGGAAGATGCCCCAAGTATCCTCTACGTGTCTTCCAGATGTCTTCCTGTCACCACTAACTTTCGCGCCCGGGAAAATGACAGGTGTGGAACGATATTCAATGGCAATTGGTCCGTTTCAAATCCCGATGCGTGCAAAAGGGTCGAAATCTTTGAGGTCGCTAGAGACCGCCTTGAAGTTCATGACGGAGCTCTCGTTGGGAAGGTCATGGGGGCAAGGCCATAAGAAGATGTTGCGTCCGAACGGCACGAACACCGGACCGAAGACGCTCAAGTGTCACGAGGCGTTGAAAATGCTACAAGCGGGCATCATGAGCGTGCTAGCGTCTTGGGATAGAGACGAGGGCTACTCGAAAAACATGCTTGAAGACTTGATCGGGCAGTTGACGGTCATAACGAGAGAGCTCACTTCGGAGCTTGTAGACTGTAAGGTACGGAAGACACCTAGAAGACATCCAGAATATCTTCCGAGTACATTCCACACGTCTTCCCTAATTGCCTTTTATTTGGTGATTTTGCAGGATGTTCCTAAGCTTCAAAATCTGGTGGATGAGTTCTTCAAGTCACTCGAGCGCGATGGCTCACCTGACTGGCTGGTCATCAACACGCATTTGCTTTCCCACTTCCCCGACCAACTCCTCATGTATGGTCCAATACGGGGGACATGGATGTACGTGTTCGAATCATTCAACGGGAAGATTCGAAGGTGGGTGAAGAACAATGCATATCCGGTTCAGAGTGTTATGCAAGGCTTCGGGCGGTACCGGATGGTGCATGTGGTGCGAGGGTTAATCTTGGTACTTCGTCGCCGGCGGGAGGCAACCACCAATCCCACCCGGCCACCCGTGCTCCCGTTCTTGGCCACCGCACCGTTGAGGGCGCCGAACACCGTGGTTTTGGGAACACAAGGCAAGCGCCATGTACTCTCCCGCGCTGAAACGAAAGCGCTGGAGCTGTGGATGCATGGCAACGTGCCCCAATACCGCAAGTTGAAGGCAAAATTCGACGCCTACGTCACCTACTGCAAGAGGTAAGTAAGAAATGAAACCCATAAGGTGCCTGGAAGACGTTTCATATATCTTCTAGGCATCTTCCACACGTCTTCGGTAAATACATGTCCTGACACTGTGCACGTATACATTCGCAGGGAAAACCATATGGTTCGGAGACGTATTGGCGCACGAGCCGGAGCGTCTCGCCTGATGGATGTGCCGCTGCATATGCACGGTAGCGATCCCAAGGTCTGGCTGGGGAGACCATTCACGGAGAATGAAGCGGCACTCGTCGAAGGGCCTCCTCACGTGTGTCAATCTTTCGGCTCGGTCGTGGTTCGAGGAGTTTGCTATCGCACGGCAGCTCAGGACAAGACGAAGAAAACTTGTCAACGTTACTTCCGAGCCTTTTTCTCTGGAGAAAACATCAAAGGCGAGGAAATCGAGACTGACCGGTGCGTCCGTGCATTACGTTTTGGTGAATGTGCGCAGAATATGTACCGAATGTCTTCTGCGTGTCTTCTCGACGTCTTCGGGGATTCTTACTATAGAGTATTGTGGCTCCAACTCGCAGGTACGCCATGGTAGATAGCATCTACAAGGTCGACTTGGCCGCGAAAGAGTACATTCTTGTGAAGGGAAAGTGGTTCCCTGAATTCAACCAAGCGACGACAAAACGGTTTGCCAAGCTAAACTCGAAGTACGGGCCGGACAATACCGCAAAGGTGGTGTACACATACGACCCGGATGATCCCGAGACACCTTGGGACACTACTGATCCATTCATCCTGGCGGCTCAAATTGAGCACCAAGTTGTAATCAAGAAACATCCTGTGATGAAGACGGCGGTGGTATTTGATTTAAAGGCTGACTTTTTCGAGTGCATCGACGATGACGGTTCACGACCGAAAGGTGCAAGACGCAAGAGGCGATCATGATAATACGCCGGGCATCGTACTTAGTGGTCTGTATGTTGAATAGATGCAATCGTACATGTATGTGTAGATAGACCTATCAATTAACTTAGCCGTATATCATGTATCATAGCAACAGAGCATGATGACAACCCTGAAGTTGTTAGGAAGATACCCGGAATGTCTTCCGTATGTCTTCCGTGCGCCTTCTGAATGTCTTCTGTGATTACGCGACTAGTGTACGTGTGGTATGAAGTAGCTATGTGGCCAAATTGCATAATCATCACATATGTGTCGATAACACATGTCAGAATGTATTCTGGCCCAGAAGACATTCGGAACATCTTCCGGGTATCTTCCGGGAAGACTGCCCTTTGCATGTCTTCCGGGAAGATGTCTTCCGAAATCCGGAAGACATTCCGCACATCTTCGGCACGTCTTCCCCGAAGAGTGTCTTCTGGTTTCCAGAAGACGTTCCACTCAGAAGACGTATTCTGGAAACCAGAAGACGTCATTTCTACGAAGACGTCTATAAGACGTTCAGAAGACGTCTTCTAGACGTCTTCTGATTTTCCCAGAATGTAGGGGTACCTGGTTCAATGAAAGCCCCGCATCGGGTTTGACGAAAGCCACTGCGTATCTGGTTCAATGAAAGCCATGTATCTAGTTCAATGAAAGCCCCGTATCTGGTTCAACGAAAGCCCCGTATCTGGTTCAAGGAAAGCCCCGTAATCTTGCTTGCGCAAAAAATGTTGTTCCTAACACTTATTACATAGTCAACTGTACAAGGGAGTGGAAAGCAAGGGCGACGCACCTTTCATTTTTTATGGAGAATCTTTTACCGTGTCCTCTTTCTTGAATAGAGGAGAATTAAAAGGCATACCATCAGTGTGTTCAATAGTACAACGACACCCGCCGTTGTCGTAAGAAAGGCACACCATGCTGTACTTTTTCGGAGGCTTCCTCATGTTTGCAATAACCAAGTGAACAGAGGTGGGGTGGGGGGGAAATAATACAAACGGTGATATTACACGCATGTGCTTGTGTCACAAATTTATTCGTTCCCCAAAAACAGGACATAATTGCTATTCCCCATTTAGCACTTTTCTATTCCTCGATAACCATTTTCCCGGTAAATACCCATCATGATGATTGCGATCCTCCACGATGACAAAGGCTGAATCAAAGACTTGCTTCAGCATAGATGCCAACACCTTACGAACGGCATGATGTGCCGTGATAGCCCATCCATGCCGGTTACAGACAAGTAGTGGTAGCCAAAGGGGTCAATAGAAGCACCACATACACATGTATGCACACGCCAGCTATAAAAGGCATCGGGGCACCCAATTGCAAAGCCAATGCGACAACTGCCTGAGTGGGTGGAAGCCGAAAAGATGGCGACGCGGGGATGCGGGCTGCCGAGTGAGCAGTGGCGCCACGTTGGGAAAGGGAAAGCAACCGAGATCGAGAGGCAGGCGCAGCTTGGTCAAATGAATCAAGTCAGTCGGATCCGTTCAAGACAGCAGAAAGGTCCTGCTGCAACTTAATATTGGGCTGCGCAAAGAGACCCCACCCAATCTCTGAATCCAACTCGGGCCAACCCACTGACGGGAAGGGGTGATCATCTCTCCGGGCCTCGACCACTCGGTTGTGCGAAGTTCCAAGCGCCTGTAGTGAGGAATAGAGGCTTTGTTCCAACCTCCCCGCCCCCAAATCTTCCCCGTGACTGCAAAGACTAGGGAGGCAGCACTCCTCCAAGGCTGGCACCCCATGCCGCATACGAGCCCACACCTGAGCCTGAGAACCTACCCACCCTGTCAATGACAGCCGTTGGATGGGTGAGAGACCCAAGCCCGCCCAGGCCGTGGGAACTTAACTGATGGCCACTGACTCCTCGTTCAACGGTAACGGCTGCCCAGAATCTGCCGCAAGCTGTGCTGCACCGCCTCGTCGAAGTGTAGAGCACCCGATTGAAGAAGATCGGTACGCGCACACCACGGATCAAATGCACATATACATATATGGGATACGTCTAGATTGGGTGTAGAAATTTCATTATAATCCAGATTGGGTGTAGGCACTTCATTCAAATCTAGATCAAGGCTGCAAATTGGCGCGCTAGCGCGCTAGCGGATGCTTGGGCCGCTAGCGGCAGTTTTGACCCACCCGGCGCCGCGTCAGCGGTTCGGCGGGTCTGGAAAATGTTCCCGCCCCGACCGTGGCTTGGCGCGCTCGCGGGTATCCTGCTCTTGCCCCGCCCCGTTGGCGGTTGGGGGATTTTGGCCTTCGGCTCGTTCGCATCCCTGGGCTCCGCCCCCCGTCAAGCTTGCCGTCGTAACAAGCCGAGCATGAAATTAGCCCAGACGAGGTTATAAGATGCCAGTCTTGATTGTTAAGACAGGAATTAGTACAGTTGTTCCATGACGGAGGATTTGGGATTGGACATCTGTTCTCCTGTTAATCAAGTTGGATA
>LGRX02014407.1:0-20664 GCA_001247695.2 Cymbomonas tetramitiformis | reverse complement strand
GCGTCATAAGAGAACGCTATGGATAGTGGACCGCGATCTCGTGAGCCAGCCAGCGAATTCCATAACCATCCACGTGGACACCTTCCCTAGCCAGCCCGTTCTCTTAAGGTGTTCATTTTCCGAAAAATGGACCTTGAGAGCCGTGCGCGGCTTAAAGAATTAAAGCAAGATTTTGATGACGATATTATATCTGAAACAGACTATCAGGAACTTAAACCTTTAAGACAAGTTTTGTGCAAAAAATCATGAAAACCCATCAAATATACCATATTTGTCAATTTCCCAGCAAAGTTTTCTTAGTTTAAGAAATGCCTCTCCAGCTAGGCAGCCAGCGGTCATTTTCCTTATTTCAGGCCATCTCATAAGTCGGAAAATCCAGCCAGCTTTTCTCATCGAGTTGGGTACCCCTCCCCCCCCCCGAAACGCTGGCTATTTCCTTAACGTCGAGTTTCGCCCAAAATGGCAGGTAATTCTTGTAGTACCCTTTTCCCCCACTCGGCGACACCATTTCCCCCCATTCGGCTACCCCCATTCTCGCCCACCTCAGTTATACCATTAATTTCCCCACCTTGATTTACGCCCCCAAACCCCCATGCAGATCATACCCACTTTCCCCTTTCAGTTATTACCCTTTTCCCCCACTCGGCTACACTATTTTCTCCCATTCGGCCACCCCCAGTCTCGCCCATCCAGTTATACCATTATTTCCCCACTCTGTCACGCCCACTGCCCCGCTTTCGTACTCGGGCACCACCAGCTCCCCCAGGCCAGCCCACCACAAATACGTCCCCGTCAGCCAGTCACCCTTCAGATATAAACCTCGCTTCAGCACGGCCCAAGGAACGCACATGTTCGCATGCGCCAAGCCTATGCGCCGATCCGCCCCAGCACACAAGTGAAACCGCCAAAGGTCGCGAAAGGCCACGTCAGCATTTATACTCAGCGCGACTGCTACACCGCCCCTTAGAAACCCCCTTCCTCACAATCAGTTACCCGCCCGATGGCGCTTTTCACGCGTACCACAATACATCAACCCCCAAACAGCTTAAGCGCTGGCCACCAACCCACCATCTTCATCGTCGATGTCAGAATCTTTGCGGATACCTTTAATCTCACGGCTTTACACACAACCACGCAGAAACAAATTCTTGGTTTCTTGCAAGTTGATCCTGCTTTAATTCTAAGAATCTCTCCCCCTACAGCCTGTCACCTAAAGGTTTCACATTCAAATAACAGCGTCCTGTGATATCGTGGCACTTGTAATATTATTATTGATAGTTTCAGCGCGAAAACAATATGAATTTGAATTTAGGTTTGAGACAGCTGTCCAGTTGGGTAGTATTTAAAGTTGGGGCGCCTTTACGTTGCGTCCATTATACTATTCGACTTCTTCACCTTCAGTTGCAATCGAAACGATGTTGGCTATTGAAAACGCTTTCCCAGATCTGGATGCAACGGATGAAGCTGATGGGGACCTTTCTTATGGTGGTCGTATCTTCAAGTGGCAAGATACGGAAGTTTCGCATGATGTTTACATGTCCTTGACAAGTGAATATCGTGGTCAGAAGTTCGGGACTTACCACTCCTACGCGATGTCACAATTTACTGATGAAGCAGTCTTACAACCTGCACACTTTGGTACTAACTCTCCCCTTCGTTGTATACTCTCAACTTACGTATTCGCGCGTTTCTGTCTCGTGCTTTTGCATTCGCTTCGGCGTTCTGACACGCGTATCGTACTGCACGATAGCCGTAATATCTTTTGATATATGTCAATTGCATCAGCACGAATTCCACCTCGAGTCTACTAGGTTGGGATAAGATTATGATATATGTGTAGTCACAACCATTGGTGTTATGGCATATGTGTTGCCACAATTAGTGTTATGATATCTGTGTTGCCACAATTAGTGGTTAGCAACTTTACTGAGATATTTGGTACTTTTTAAACTACTAGATATGTGGTAAATAACGTCGTCTCCCGAAATTTTAAACACCGAAATCAACTAGGATGTATAAGGGCAAATTAAATGCACTCTTATTATTTTTGAAGATGGTAATTACTCTGGATTACCGGTAATAAGTAATACCGGTAAATTACCAGGTAATACCCGACCCGAAATTACATTACCCGGTAATTGCACAGCCTTGTCCGGGTCCTCCCTCAAGTCAGTAGCCGTGACGGTGTCAAAGTACCTGAAGGCAAAGATGGAGGGGGGCTCTCGAGCTGGGGGAAGGAGAACTGGGTGTCGGGTGGAGAGGCGGAGGGGGAGAGAGAGCTGAAGGGATTGGGGGAGAAGTGGTTGACCGAAGCCGAGGGAGGTGGGTGAGGTGACGGGCCAGAGAACTGATGGATCCAGGGCTTACTGGTGAGGGCGGGCCACTCAGTCTCATCATCCTCCTGGTCTGCCTGGAAGCTGACTGCCTTAGCTGGATGGTGCAGCTCAGAGCGGTGAGGCCAGCACAGAGGCCTCCACACGGCTCATAGCATACCACACCTTCCTCCCGAGCTTGCGAGAAGAACCGCTTGTCCAGCACTCTGGTGTCCACCTTCTCCGGCTTCAAGATGCGTTCGCCTTCAAAGTATTCATTGCTGTATACAGCAGGACTCCCTTCGCCATGCGTGCCTCGCGTGGGTCTCACCAAGCTCAGCGCCTTCCAAGCCGCTCTCGCTAATCTCCCAGAGTCGACCACCAGCTCAGGTTGGTCCGTGTCGAACAAAGCTGCGTGGTTGCACTCCAATTCATCTTGGTGGTGCAAATCGAACCAGCGATGTACTGGTCCCATGCCCAGCTGCTCTATGGCGGCCATCTTGCAGTGGTTGGCGACCTGCACCTCTGGCGTCACCTCTTCCCCTGGGGAAGTGTCCCCAGCCAACATAAAGCACAGGCTGTCGCAGAAATCCTTCGTGTAAACTTCCCCCACGCCTGCGTGAAGCGCAGTTGTCTTTTCTCTCTCATGCCTTGCTCCAGTCTCGTCTGTCGTGGACGGCAATGGGTAGCGAGATGGCACGTCGGCGTTGCTGTTTTTGGCTCCCGGGCGATACTGCACTGTGAAGTCGAACTCCTGTAGGCCGATTGCCCATCGTAGGTGTTGTCCCTGGAGGTCAGCTTTCTCCATCAAGGTGGTGAGTGGCGAGTGATCAGTCACCAGCGTGAAGTGGACGCCATGCAGGTACTGCCTCAGCGTGCGCACTGCCCACACCACCGCAAGCATCTCACCTTTGAAGCTAGCGTACTGCCTCTCCGTCTTGCTCAAGGAACGACTGATCGCCATGCAGATGTACTCCTTTCCATCGCCATCCTTCTGGCCCAACACTGCACCAATGCCATAGGTGCTCCAGTCGGTGTACAATATGAGGGGCCTGTCATAATCGATTGGCCTCAGACATCTCCCAGCGCAGAGCGAGTCCTTCAGGTCCTGGAGCGCTTGGTCCTGCTCCTTCCCCCAAGCTCCCTTGATATCGGTGACCTCTTTCTTGAGCAAGTCGTTGAGGCGGCGGGCCATCTCAGAATAATTCGGTCCCCCCCCGGCTCACCCACCAGGCCCTTATAGTAGTTCATCATGCCCAGAATGGAACGGAGCCCAGTCTTGTCCTGGGGCCTCGGGAGGTCCTGGATGGCCTTGCACTTTGCTTCCTGCGCACCAATAGAGTTGTGCCCAATGCGGTAGCCCAGAAAGTCCACAGTGGCTGCCCCAAAGGTACTCTTGCCTGCGTGCAGCCTTATGCCAGCGTCCCCCAACGTGCGCAGCACCTCCTCGACGTCCTTCAGATGTTGCTCGGGCGTGGAATCCGTGTAGACCACCACGTCATCGACGTATGCCACCGTGCAATGTTGCAGGTGACGTAGCTCGTAGTCCATGATCCTCACAAACGCAGACGTTGCTCCAGCAGCCCCAAAAGGCATCGAGGTGTACTGGTGCAACTGGTTCTTCCACCAAAACGCCGTCTTGCTCCTGTCCTCTTCTGTGGCCATAGGAATCTGGTGGAAGGCTTTGGTGGCATCCAGCGTCGTCTTGAACCTCGCCTTCGCAACCTTCTGGTAAAGCTCCTCTGGTCGATGCGGCAAGGTGTTGTCCTTGAGAGAGTGTCGGTTGACGCCCCTGAGATCTACGCAGAAGCGTGTCTGGGTCCACAAACCAGTCTCGTGATCCTTCTTACCAGCCACAACGACATTGCTTGCATGCCTGCAATATTTGGCTGCGGGCTCTATGAAGCCATACTCCAGCAATTCCTTGCAGTGAATGTCAATGATCTCCTGCTCGCCCGGGCTGTATTTCCTCGGTCTTTGGTAAACAGCCTTGGACTCGTCTTTGAACGGGATGGAGAACGTGTTGTGCTCCGCCTTGCCCTTGTAGCCAGTTAAGTCGTGAGGAGTGTTGGCGAAGGTGCCCTTGCATCTGCGAAGAACAGCCCGCATTTCCGCCCAATGCTCCTCCTTGACGTCAGGATGGCCTCCAAACGTGGCATTGAGCTCTGTGTCGAGCCACGCTGCCTCGTCCTTGGTCACAATCGTGTCGCCCAAACACACTGAGAAATAAACGTGGTAAAATGGTGGTAAAATGTGGTAAACTGGTGGTAAATTGTGGTAAATTGGTGTTTTACCACCATTACACTAATAGTGGCGATATAAATCCCGTGGGTAATTTCCTATTGGTAACGTGGAAGAATTCTAACACGATTTTACCACATTTACTTATAGCGCGGTAATTATATATTATTGTTTACCATTGCTGTATATAATTTACCATGGTACCCCCCTACGACCGGTAAATTGACCCCCAATGGTAAAATTACCACATATGACCGGTAAATTGACCCCCAATGGTAAAATTACCACATATGACCGGTAAATTTACCACGGTATGACCACGGTTGGACACGTGGCAGGCAGGATGCACTGTGATACGGACACGTGTGTAAGATTAGTGCACGTGGCAATCAGGAATTGAATGTTACATAACTGTTACCAGATATGCTAGGTAGGTAAGTATGTGGCTTGGCAAGTCCCGGCCCCGTCCTGGGCTTTGCAAATAAGGTCACACTAGAAGCAATAAGGAGAAAGGAAGGAAGGACGCATGCTGCTGGTTTCTAGCTTGCCGTTGCTAAGGTCTTGAGCATCGTGCAGATTTCATTCCTGGCCAAAGGTAGATGGCGTGGAGGGGGATTTTAAATCCCGGAGGACGGTGGCAGATACACTTGGTCTCAAGGCGTGACGCCGGCATCAGCAGGGTATGTTTGGCATCCTCGTTCAAGACAAAGACGGCACGGCTGTTCATGCGCGCGTTTTTGATAGTCGGGTATGCCGTCACCATGGCTAGACGGCACACAGCGCAATGTGTGGCCGGGTCCCAGATCAGATAGTAAGCTTCCACGCGGCCGTATTCAAATGCATCGGCTTCAGAGGATGCTAAGGCTACGTTGTAGGAGATTCTGGTTACTGCCCTGGTGTACATCGTGGACGTGAAGTCCTCGTCGCCGTGCCGCATTCGTGGAAAACATAGGACGTCCAAGGCGTCCCGTTCTAGCTCGTATCGCTCACCGTGCATGGCACGCAAGGAAGCCGCCAGGCCCGGAAGCAGCCTTCCTTCCGCATCGGCGCTTAGCGCGGATACAGCCACGCCACCGCGGATGATGTGATGACCGACATCCATGAAGTGACACGCGAGCCCCGGGTCATCGCGGAAACCCGGGCCGTCCTCTTTCACCGAGTGCGCGACATAGTCTGGAAGGAACCGGATCCCGGGGTACAAGTGGGCCATGTCATCTACACGGTCTTTCAGCAAGTAGGCGTTACCGATGCATGAATCGATGGCCTTCCCCCCCACCGGCTCCGGCACCACCCCCTTCGCCTCCCCCAACAGGCGCTCCACCCATAGCTCGATGTTGGAGCTGACAACGCCTACCTTCTCCTCTTGCTTGCACAAGTGTACCACGGCTAGGCGTAGATTCAGCGTCGGCATGTTCATAGGGCACTCGTTCTCAATAATGACAGCGAACTCCCTCATACGCAGCTCCGCTTGTGCGCGAGCCTCTGCGCGGTCTTCGATTGTGCCGGCGCACACCTGCCGGATGAAATATATCACAGCCTCCCTCAGCTTCCACCAAGCCCTGTCCAACTCTCGGTTGAGACTCTCCAGGACGTCCATGAATACCAGCGGGCTGAATATCAAAATGAAGTTGAGCCAGTCCTCCATAGTGTAGTTCCCTGCAAACAAACCAAGCGTTTCGGGCGACATCAGCATGCATACACTGTTCAATCAATGGTCGACCCATACAACGGGCCGGCCCATGCACACAATGCACGTAGATCTTGCATGCATGGGAAGAACAGCTTTCCTGCAATCATGCCTGCCAGCACACCTACCTGCATATTGCACCACGTCCTGGTACTCACGGTGCATGTCGTGCGGGGCACACAGCCCTTTGCCGTTCTTCTGTAGCTGCTTTAGCTGCGCGGCGTTGAAGTAGCACGTGTCATCGCAGTTGGGCACCTTGTGGCGGAACATCTTCACAGTACTCTTCACGACACCGAAGGTCATACAGTGCATGAAAGGCAGCACGTATGCCGACATGGCGGTGAAATATTCCAGGGCCTCCAGGGGACCCTTACCGTAGCGCCCGGTCCGCATGGGATCAGCGCCCTCCTGGGTTAGCTTGACTAGTTCCTCGTGATCCTCCTGGGTTAATAGCACCGACGGGTCCCAGGCATAAACCGTCTCCCCGTCCGGTAAATAGCTTTGTGCGATAGGCTTGGCATAGCCTAGGCAATGCACCCTACATTCTGGGAAAACCAGAAGACGCGTCTTCTGAACGTCTTCTGAACGTCTTCTGAGACGTCTTCTGGGTCCAGAAGACACCCAAAAGACGTCCAGAAGACGTCTTCGGCGCGCATTCTAATGTCTACCATCTTCTGGTTTCCAGAAGACGTGCAGAAGATCTTCCGGGAAGACATCCAGAAGTTATCTTATGGACGTCTTCTTCATAACTTCTGTACATCTTCTGAATTCCGGAAGATGTCTTCTTGATATCTTTTAGGTGTCTTCTGTACATCTTCCCGGAAGATCTTCTGGACGTCTTCCAGAACTCAGAAGATGGTAGACATTAGAAGTCGCGTAGAAGACGTCTTCTAGATGTCTTCTGGATATCTTCTGGAACCCAGAAGACGTATAGAAGACATCTTCCGGAATCCAGAAGATGTACAGAAGTCATGCAGAAAACGTTCAGAAGATATCTTCGGGACGTCTTCTGGACGTCTTATTATATATATACATATCATTATATAGACATTAGAAGACGTCCAGAAGATGTCTTCTGGACGTCTTCTGCACATCTTCTGGGATCCAGAAGACGTTCAGAAGACGTCTTCCGGAATCCAGAAGATGTACAGAAGACGTCCAGAAGACATCTTCGGACGTCTTCTGTAACTCTACCAAAAGTCAATATACGTATGCGTTCAGGTTACACGCATGCAGTTCGTTGGCAGGATGATACAAATGGAACAAAGAAGAAGGTTTTTTTACAAAGCTATTTATTTACATATTTACAGTTTCAATAATCAGAACCGTCTTCACTGTCACTAGCACTAGAAAGGATTTCCTTCGTCGGAGACCCCGCTTCGGAGCTGGTGGTTTCGTAGGCCCGATGCAAGTTCTCCTTGAAGATGGGGCGGAGGTGGCTGATGGGAACCACCAGGCCCCACTTTGACTTGTCCCCGAAGGGGTACGTCTTCTCTTCCATCGCAGTGAGAAGTTGGGACCCGAGGCCACCCGGCCCGGCGATCTTGTCGTTCGCCTTGAGGCCCTTGCCGTACATCTTCTCCAACCCGACAAAGGCCATTTCCATGCCATTTTGCCAGGCGGACAAGAGCAACGGGGCGTTATCAAAGCCAACGTCGTCCTTGTCGACGGCCAAAGAGAGCACCTGGGTGCAGTCACACAAAAGTTTACGATCAGCTGCAAATGTCACTTCCGTAATTAAAGAAACTAAATACATATCCAGAAGACGTGCGGAAGATACCCAGAAGACATATGTGATATCTTCTGGATATCGTGTATTCTAAGGGTTGTGCTTGCAGAACCATACCTTGATGCCAACATAGTCGCCTTTCAACTGAAGGGCGGTGACCGACTTCTTTTTTGCGGTATACGACTTCAAGCCATGGGCGGCCACATCCTTTGAATTGGGTGGGTGCGTTATCACCCCCGTGAGAAGGGGCATGTCCGCGGTCCATATCGCGGACTTACCCTTCTCGTGGTAGAACCCCGTGGGGAGTATCTCCGGATCGTTCACCAGAGACTCCACCACGCAGTACAATACCACGTGGCTACCCACCTCAAACCCCTCTTCACCATCCTCCGTCACCGCCTTCTTCTTCCCCTTCGGGTCCTCCGCCACCGCCTTCCCCTTCGGGTCCACCGATGCCGCCTTCCCCTTCGCCTTGTTGTCCTCCGCCACCGCCTCCGCCACCTTTCTAACCTTAGAGCTGCCCGCCTTTTTTTCCAGCTCCTCGATCTGCGTCTTTGACTCCAACTCGACCTGCAAGCATGCCGCCACTGAAACAGGCATATGTTATTATATATGTTATACAAGAAGACACTCAGAAGACACTCAGAAGACACTCAGAAGACAGTCAGTCATACTTGCCTATTAGCTAAGCCCTATTAACTAAGGAAGACGTGCAGAATACTCTCAAAACGTCTCTGAGGTGTCCTGGTGACGTCTTCTTGGTGAGACAACAAAACAGGTGAAACAGAAATTAATTAAGCAAATTAACGTACCCATCTCATCCTTCGCCTCACCGTCCAAGGCGTCCAAGGCCTTGGCGGGCAGCTCGTGCAGCACCAACCCGTCGATGCTGAGCAACGCTGCCTTTTTTTCCTCGTGTGTTGGGTACTTGGTTCGGGCGTCGGTCTCAATGACCAACGCCTGAATGGCGTCCGTGTGCTTGCGGTAGTATGGGTGGGCGGTCCGGGAGGCGTGCCAAACCCACTTTCCCTTTTCGGTGCCCCTCCCCGACACACAGGTATACACCCCATACCTCCAAAATATTCTAAAATCGCAAATCATGTTCCTGAGGCGCCTGCTCACATCACGAACATCGTAGTCGTCGCTGCAGGCCAGGACTTCCTCCCTGAAGGCCGTAGCCGCAAACGCTTGGTCCGTTACGTTAAGCAGCGGGTCCAGCCGCCCGTCGCAAATCCGCTCCACCATGATGCGGGTGAAGTCCGCTTGGAAGTGGAGCCCGCCCGTCTTGGACAACTTCTTCTTGGACTCCCCGCGTTGGTTTCCCCCACCGCCTCCGCTCCCCTCCTCCCCATCCCTTGCTACGAGCCACTTGATGAAGTTTTCGTCGCTGGCGTTGCCTCCCACCGCCGCGACGAACGACTCAAACTTCTCCCGGAGGTCACCCTCCTTCACCCCGCTGGCATTCTTTCGTTTCAAGGAATTAGACATTTTGTTTTCTGAGTTCTTTAAAAAGTCAAACTGTGCTGGAAGTATCGTAAACGGGTACTTTTTAGCGCCGCAAAGATGCCTGGAAGACGGGCAGAAGGTCTTTCGCGTGTCTCTGACGCATCCCGTTCCGTACCCCGGTGATCGTACCGGTATCGAAACGACACCAACGTTCAAACAGTGCCGTCGATCAGCGAGCCCCTTTACCTATCGCGTCGGATCGGTCGAGTGAACTCTAGATGGCTTTTTACGGGAAAATCGAGGACTCTCAACAGTTTCGTACCGAGTTCGTACAGTACCGTTCGAAAAATCCAAGATAGCAGTCTGGAGCTGTCGTAGCCGAGTGGTGGGGATGACCTGTTGCCCGGTCTTCGGGCCGTGAGGCGGCGTTTCAACCTCGCCGTGGGGCTGATGCGACATGAGCCGAACGACGTGTAGTGATCGGGCGCCAATAGGAGCTAATGACGCTGGCGTCTTTAATTAATTAAGGCCCTTCAGACGCCATACCCTTTTTCGATTTGCAGTCTGGAGTTTCTATGGGGCCCAGATTTTTCCTGCCTTTGATCCACAGGTGGGAAATCGTTTTTCGCGATCACGGTGACACTGACCCCGTCGAATTTCGTGCTTGTAAGTTTTTTGACACCCCTTCCTCATCTTTCGTCCCGTCCGATTAAGACGGGGGGGTTTATCTGGACCGCAGATTGCACTGTCCGCTGCGCGCGTGATCGACTCTTCGACCGTTGCTAGGAGCGATGGTGCTCTAAAACAAGAGCAGTTTCTTCTACCAAATTAGGCGGCCGTTTTAACTTAGTAACTTGGTACGTTTGACCCTCTCCCGAACAAACCACTTGTTTTTTTGCAATTCTACCTTCACAGTACGGTTTTGCCCAATATTGCGCACCTTATATGTTTTTTTGTTTTTTCGCGATTTTTTATAGTTTTTTTTCCAAAAATTACAAAAACACCCAAAAAACATTCGGAAGATACCCCAGATATCTTCTGTGCATCTTGTTACCCTCCAGAGATGTCTTTGAGGAAGACATGTCTTCTGGAAATCTGCAACTTGTAGAAGTTCCCCAACGTCTTAACACCCCTCTTCGGGGCGTCTTCCTCATTTTTTTGACGATCTTCTACGCGTCTTCTAATGTCTACCTAGGGCCTAGGTAGACATTAGAAGACGCGTAGAAGATCGTCAAAAAAATGAGGAAGACGCCCCGAAGAGGGGTGTTAAGACGTTGACGGGAACTTCTACAAGTTGCAGATTTCCAGAAGACATGTCTTCCTCAAAGACATCTCTAAGACAACCGGAAGATGTACAGAAGATATCTGGGGTATCTTCCGCAAGCACAGTCAAGAAGACGTCCGGAAGATGTCAGGAAATGTCTTCCGCGTGTCTTCTGCGTGTCTTCCGCGTGTCTTCCGCGTGTCTTCCGCACCTCTTCTGGGTTCAGGAAGACATATATTCCCCGAAGGTGTTCGGAAGATGTACAGAAGGTATCTGGGGTATCTTCCGCAAGCACAGTCAAGAAGACGTCCGGAAGATGTCGGGAGATGTCTTCCGCGTGTCTTCTGAGTGACTTCTGAACGTCTTCTGAGTGTTTGTCTTCAGGATGCCCTCCGCACTACCTTGGCCAAGTGTCCTTTGTATAGGAGATAGAATGGCAAGTAAACGTGCCGCGCATCTCCAAAAGGGGGAAGCGCCCCCAAAGACCAAAATGTCGTCCTTCAAACGAGCGATGCTCACTAACCCCCCCCCCGAATCCGCGGCGGAGGTCTTCCGTCAATCCAAGCCGGAGGTCTTGAAGGGGAAGATGGCAGCGGTGCACGATTGGTTGTCTACGGTGTCGCCATCCCGCGAGCTGGATCATGAGCGAGATGACGGCATGGCTCGGGGAATCCGTCTACATTCATGAGCATTCCCCTGCAACAAGGTGCTTGCTTGTCTCCATAACCCACATGCATCTATCATGCACATTTATGCAGTTTGGAATGCATACAACCGAAGATGTGTGGAGCATCTTCTGCGCGACTTCCGGACGTCTTCCACGTGTCTTCTATGAATTCACCATCACAATGTTTTCGCAGGGCTGAAGATCATGAGGACGTGGTTCGTATTTGCGTGCCGCGTCAAAGCAACCGGCCACCTTTCGGCTTAGCCGAGCCCACTAATGTGCTTTTCTCGGTTCAAGAGTTTTTTGGCTATGTGCAAGCAATTTCAGACTTGCATGAACCGGGCTTTAAGGAGCATACGTGGGAGGACATTTTCTCCGATCCATTGGACTTGGCCGATGATCCGGGCACGGTGCACTTTCGACAACATAAGTGGCTGCTTGAGCCTCCCATTGGCGTCAACCTCCAAGGAATGGTGTTGAAGATACGGGATGCAATCGCATCGGGCGAACCATATCATCGTCCTCCGGAGCTTGTGAGTGATGGGGATAGGCGGATGAATCCGCAAAGGCTTACACCTTCACCTCCGGCCCCAATGGATGAAGTTGTGGACATGACCTATACCGAAGTCCATGAGCCCGAGGACCCTCCCCCGGAAATGCCAACACGAAGGTGCGAACCGGTTGGCACGGCATGCCCGTATCTCCATGAAAGATGTATGCCTGCACGCTCCGTCGGAAGTTGTTTCGAAGACGTCCCGAGCATCTTCTGCGCATCTTCCGGGCTCATTCCGGTCAAGCTTATTCCCGGCGGATGCGTGTGACATGCTTGCGCAGGCGGATGAAAGGCCCCGTAGCACACAGCAACATGCCTCCCACGCCCGTCGAGTTGGCGGGTGAGACGCAAGGCGTTGAAAATGCTACAAGCGGGCATCATGAGCGTGCTAGCGTCTTGGGATAGAGACGAGGGCTACTCGAAAAACATGCTTGAAGACTTGATCGGGCAGTTGACGGTCATAACGAGAGAGCTCACTTCGGAGCTTGTAGACTGTAAGGTACGGAAGACATCTGGAAGACATCCCGAATACGTTCCGAGTACATTCCACACGTCTTCCTTAATTGCCTTTTATTTGGTGATTTTGCAGGATGTTCCTAAGCTTCAAAATCTGGTGGATGAGTTCTTCAAGTCACTCGAGCGCGATGGCTCACCTGACTGGCTGGTCATCAACACGCATTTGCTTTCCCACTTCCCCGACCAACTCCTCATGTATGGTCCAATACGGGGGACATGGATGTACGTGTTCGAATCATTCAACGGGAAGATTCGAAGGTGGGTGAAGAACAATGCATATCCGGTTCAGAGTGTTATGCAAGGCTTCGGGCGGTACCGGATGGTACATGTGGTGCGAGGGTTAATCTTGGTACTTCGTCGCCGGCGGGAGGCAACCACCAATCCCACCCGGCCACCCGTGCTCCCGTTCTTGGCCACCGCACCGTTGAGGGCGCCGAACACCGTGGTTTTGGGAACACAAGGCAAGCGCCATGTACTCTCCCGCGCTGAAACGAAAGCGCTGGAGCTGTGGATGCATGGCAACGTGCCCCAATACCGCAAGTTGAAGGCAAAATTCGACGCCTACGTCACCTACTGCAAGAGGTAAGTAAAAAATGAAACCCATAAGATGCCTGTAAGACTTTGGGAGAGCGCCGCACGCGCCACATCTTCGAGGGTCATGCGAGGTGTTTGCAATGGCACACTCAGTTTACGGATGAGTACCTCATGAGGTAGGACCGCAAGTTCACGCAGTTGTTGTGGGGGTCCAAGTGGCAGGCAGCTCCCTGGGTACGGGCAGCGCTGGAATCCCTGGAGGAGCGCCTTTTTCCAGCTGCTGCGCCGCCCGCGCTTCAAGCTCGAGTGGCAGTGAGGCCTGAGTACATGGACGAGGTCGACGACCGCCCTGCACGTCAGCAGCGCCGGCCGGCTGGCAGTGTGGCTGTCCGAGAACCGAGGGCGAGCGCTGGTGCGCGCGCATCCGCTCCTTCTGCTGGCCGCCGCGGGGCTACCTCTCGTGTGAGTCGTGCCCGCACCGCAAGCACCCCGGCCGCCGGCCAACCTCACCTCGCGGTGCCCGCCTTCCCCGCATTAAATATGCAGTGCTGTGACGGAGACATTTGAGGAGCACACGCGACGACGTCGAGCGCGTTTTCAGAGGGGCTTCCCGGACGCAGCGGGAGGGCGGCCCTTCTGAACGACCAACGCTGTGGCCGTGGGTTGTCGGCACAGGCAGTCCGCGTGAGGCCGGGTGTCCTGCGGGCGTGTATCTCGCTTGCAGGCAGTGCAGTGGTTTGGTGGTGGCTGGGACGAGGTCCCATGCCCGTGGTCGCTATTTGGGCGATGTTGGAAGCGGTGGCTTGGCATCTGTTGTGGTGCCCTTTTCAGATCTGGTGGTGGCGCTGCGTCGCCTCGTTCTGGGACTCGCTGCGGATGTGGTAGGCGCGCAGCACGGCACCAAGCGATGGGATGAGGCCACAGACGAGATCTACATGATCACACTGTCGGGCAAGGAGGTGAGGATACCCAAGCCTGCTGACCGTCTTACATTGGTCAAGGAGTACCACTCCAGAACTGGCCATTGGGGAATAAGGCGCACGCAGCATCTTTTGTGGCAGCGTCATTGGTGGGCCGACCTGAAGAAGGACGTAGAGGCAGTGGTCACTCAGTGCGAGACCTGCCAGCGCGTGAAGACTCATTACGCGAGGGAGGAGGCGTGTTTGTCCCCCCTTGAGATCGTGTCATTCATGTACCGTTGGTCACTGGACTTGGCATGACCTTCGAGGAGGGTAACGAAGGCTGGTAACAGCAGGGTGCTCATCATGACCGAGCACTACACCAGATTCATAGGTTGTGTGCCTATCCCCAACAAGGAGGCGAGCACCATTGCGGCAGCATTTCGCAGTCATGTGCTAGCCGTGTTCGGTGCGCCAGCAGAGTGCTTGGTGGATGGAGGCAAAGAGTTCGAGGGTGAGTTCGAGCAGCTATGCAGAGACTGTCTGATAGACAGGAGGGTTACCTCGCCAGACTCGCCAGAAGGCAACGGTCTCACCGAGCGAGTGGTGCGCACGATGAAGTTTTGCTTCAAGAAGATCGCCTTGGAGAAGGGCCTCGATTACGAGTGGGATGAACAACTCTGGCCACCCGTGCTGAGCTACAATGCAGCACGCCAAGAGTCCACAGGAATGGCGCCGTTTACCTTGCTGTTTGCCCAAGAGGCAGTGGTGCCGCCAGATTTGAAGCAGGCGTCCAGCATGGATTTCAGTCCAGAGGTCAGTGATGACAAGGACGCCCGAGTTAAGGACCTCCTCCTGAGAGCACAGGTAGTGAGGCGGTTGATGGTGCATGCTGGCTGCAGCTTGGAGGTTGCGCAGCATCGTGATACTTTACATTATGAAGGGAGAAGGGGTGGGGGCTACGAGCCTAAGCCACACCAGTTTAAAGTGGGGGACTTCGTCTACATCAGACAGAAGCCTCGCAGCGGCACGGAAGTCGCAACCAAGTCCGCCATCCTGAAGCTGGTCAAGATACAGCGAGATGGTGTTGTGGTGCTCGAGGACGCCACCAAGATAAGAGAGAAGAGCACTGTTCAGAGCATTGCGCCGTGTCACCTGCAGGTGAAGGACCAGTATGACTGGAGTGCAGCCGTGCCCAGTAGACATCTTGCATGTGAAGTGTGCAGGAAGTCTGATGGAGAGGCAGAGATGTTGTTGTGCGACACGTGCAACAAGGGGCACCATTTGTGGTGTCTTACCCCAGCACTGGATGAAGTACCAGAAGGCGAGTGGCTATGTCCTAGGTGCTCAGGCACGAGGATGCAAGCTGCTAGCGCTGAGGTGCAGACCCAGGAAACCAAGAGCTCCTGTGTCCTAGGTTATTTTACGAATGTCACACAATTTTATAACTCTTAAAACAACAAAATGGCATTCTGTTATTGATAGGCTACTGGGCTTTTATCTTTTTATTTTTATTGATATTTTTATTTAAATATTCACGATTACAGCAATTGCGGATTATTTTACGAATGTTGTCAAATTTTTTACTTTTCGCCAAAACAGTTAAAAATTTTTATGAAACAATTAGCTTCACAGATATTGCACGTTATTTCACGAATGGCAGCTAACTTTTCAACTTAGAAATTCTTTTTATACATTTTCTAAATCATCCATATTTTTCGGAATCATCCAATCACCCAATCACCCAATATCAGGCGGCGAGTGTTCAATATCTAATCACTTTAAAACATCATGTGTATTTTCACCGTCGTGAATTGCCAGTGTAGCCTTGTATGCCCCGTTCACGCCGGGAGAAGCGTCGCGTATTATTAAGTCGCGACCAGTGTCTACTATCGGATGCCTATGTGTTTGGTTCACACGGTAAGCGCGTCGTGCCAATATAGGGTTGATTTGTGATACCCATATGTATATGTGTGGGCTAGTCACACGCATACGAATTGTATGCGACTGTCCGCAATCATCGCAACAAGACCGTTTGTATAAACGATCATAAACGAATGCATCGCCACCAGCGTCAAAGTCGACGACATTGCGAAACCAACCGTTGTACCAGCCCAATGGTGATCATTCAGCCATCGATGCCGGATTTCGTTTACATCGCGATAATGCATCCCCGAAATCCAATCAGACCAGTGAAAGTAGGATGCCTCGTCGCGATTGACGTTTAAGAACACGGTGTCGTCGGATCAATACAATAATATTTCGCTGTCGGGCCCATCAAAGTACCGCACAAGCGTCACATGGAACATTGTCGTATCTGAGATAAAAGGGAAATCAGAACAAAATCTAAGGCGTACTCGTGTTTCAAGAGCCCACAGAAATCGCTCTTCTACCCATGCGTGCAAAAAGCTTTCCTCACTTGGGCGGCGTCTTTCCCGAATGGTGGGAAGGACACAATGGAAAAGGACAATGTAGTAGTCTTGCGTCAGGTGCGTCGCTCACTGGTAGTAGGAGGTGGGTCGATGGTGAGCGGAAGCGAGAAATGAACGGCGATGTCGTGAAAGCAAGCTTCATATGGCCACGGTGTTTGTTATGTACAGGTGGTACAGATTTTCTTGTAAGCATTGAGGATTTCAGGACTCAAGGTGGACTCGAAAGGATTCGAACGATACCTAGCCATCAATCGAGATTGTCGGGGCGAACATTTTGGGTGAGTATGCAGAGTTAACAAACGTCGGCCAAGGCGTGTTAGATGAAAAAACTTGGCACGAGCTGGTTCTAACCCCAAGGCTCAACGGTACACCAGGTCGTGCCTCTCAGTTCTAAAATGTTTCATCAATTCATTCCTACGAGACGTGTCCTTCCAAAGGTCAGAATGCGTACGCATGCACTCTAGGCATTCGCCGTTACCCATTCTAGCTCGGGAATCAATAGATACGCTTTCGCCTGTTGTACCTCGCACGAATAATAAAAGGGGCGAATTATGTCAACCCGAATATGATTCATGTTAACCGTTGGTCGAGCTAGCCGCGCGTCCATCCTCTTGGAATGTGGGTAGGAGGTGGGTCGATGATGAGCGACAACGAAACATGAAGAGCGATGCCGTGAAAGTAAGCTTTTTATATGGCCATGGGTCTTTGTTCCGTCCATGTGTTACGAGGTGGTGCATATTTCTTAGGGAGGTTCGAGGATTCCAGGATTGGAGGGGAGTATAGTTTACCTTTGATTTAGCGATGGATGAGGCTTTTGATTAGCATTCAAAGTGACTGGCATCGCCATCGCTACTCCCGTTGACTGCTATCGCTATTCCCGTTGACTGCTATCACTGCTCCCGTGCCCATGAGAGGTTTCCAAGTCGTGATCAATCCGTTCATCATCTTTTACCGTAACCTCCATAGCAGCAATCGGCTTCTGATGCCCATCGTGGCCTCAGTACGGCGCCGGCTACAACCGAAGCGTGCATCCAAACAACACATCTTTCAATGACGGATTCCCACTCATGGACGGCCAATGTGCCTGCTCCTGAGTTCGAAACATCTCCTAAACTCTTATCACCAGGTTTCACCAGCCTCGTATATGAATCGGTTGAAAGAAACATCGCCTCTACGAGACATCCTAAAATCAACTCCCTTCCTTCTTAAAGTCCTGGCTACGTTGATAATTCCGAGTTTTGATGTTTGATCGATTGGCAATATACAATGGGTTTATATTATTCGGGATAGCCATTGATTGTACCGGGAACAATCAACTTCTTTGCTATATTTCCTGTGAACAATGGATATTTCAGTAAATATTGATTGTTTCCGTAGCGCTTATCATTTCCACAAGTAAAGTTCAATTTCTTATATACTCGACCAGAATGAATATTCCTGGCAAGAATGGATTGAAATGGAAAAATGAAAAACGGCGTGCTCGGTGCAAAAACGTAGATTCTAGGCAAGATAGCGTCACATGGCGGTGGGGGCGTGCGCGAGCGGTGCCGGGTGGTACTCGGGCGGTGCGTAAGGCTGAATGGGGCTGGCGGTGGAGCAGTCTCACCGTCTGCCATCCGCAGTGGCGCCGAAACTGAGACGCTTAGACCCCCGGCCCACGCACGGCTCGCACAGTACCACCCGCGCACCGCCCCCACCACCGGCGCCGGCTATGCTTCTGGAATCTACGTTTTTGCACTGGAAACATATAGAAAATTTCATTGTTTCTGGTACAATCAACTTTTGCACCGGAGAGCTTTTGCACCGGAAATCCGCGCTGGAATCGAGGTGTCATGGTTTGCACCGGAAATCATCAAAATTGGCTCCCGGAAATATTAAAACCTATATGCAATTGTGAGTAGGGTTGCAGTCATGCTACCAGGAACAACGAATATATATATATATATATACATACACACACATACATACAACGGTGTATAATATTTATGAATAAAAAGAAATGAATA
Organism: Cymbomonas tetramitiformis; assembly: GCA_001247695.2. NCBI lineage: Eukaryota > Viridiplantae > Chlorophyta > Pyramimonadophyceae > Pyramimonadales > Pyramimonadaceae > Cymbomonas > Cymbomonas tetramitiformis. Next base: position 2,378 of record LGRX02014407.1, on the reverse strand, counting down.
TGCATAGGAGGTCTCCTAGGAGGACAGCAGGACGGGAATAGCATTATTCCCGAAACGAGAACAAATCCCCTTGGTTGTCCATTTCTCATAACGCTCCTAACCTTTCAAGAAGCGATTTGGCCTTGAGATACATTGGATACGGAGGGAGGCAAGGCTTCCGCCGGGAGTGGCCAGCAAGCTGAAAACCTCAGACGCGTGCGAGTCATCGCGTTTTGCTCTTTGCAACATATCCGAATAGATCACACATGGATTACTCGTCAATCGGAGTTGCCCGCTGACAACTTACCAACACTAGCAGTCGCGCCGGGCACAAAAATGCTGCCATGATCCGAAGAATAACTCCATCCCACGAGCTTTTCAAGTCGGCGCTCGTTTGTTTTTTTCGAAAGACATACGTCCCCTAAGTCATGAAAGTGCCCAACCTTCCTAGCATTAGGTTCATTCACGAATCTGCCCTCCTGGAATCCTAAGTGCATGCTATTATGCTGCACTACCCTGAGAATCACAGACTGATGCGATCCTTGGCCATCAAAATTGATTTCAAATCCGCATTGTAATTCTTAAAACTGCATCGACTCACTCGTGCAAGACCTAACGGAGATCACAATGCTCTAGTTTGTCCGGATGAAGGGCCCCAACTTTTGATGGCGACCTATCCCTCAACAGCTCCTGATCTACCAAAGGGTTGTGATACATAATGTGAGAGTGTCGTTTCCTCCCAATTGCCTGTTGATCTTCTGCCTCATTGCGAGCAGATGATGCATTTCGCAGCTCATCACTTCCTAGCTTTGTGCTGCTCGAGCGCCCCATGCATTCCATCTCATTCTGGCTGTCCGCACCCTCTTCGTCGGCCCCTGTTGGCCTCTGGCGGAGCACTGTGGCCAGCTGACGAATCGAGTCATTTGCGAGCGACTCGAAGGAACTCGTGCGAGACGTTCTATGTGGCAGGTGAGAAATGTCGAGTGTATCAATCCTGGGGCTGGCTGGATCCCTGGCTTGATCGTCTGGATGACGGGCCCCATCTTGCCTCCTGCCCCGCAACAGCTCTGGTTCTACCAAAGGATTGAAATGCATCATCCCAGTGTCCAGTCTCTGAAGAGACCGAGGATCCTCTGTCTCATTCCGAGCAGATGACGAGGGCATATCATCCAGCAGATGTTCTGAGCCGCGCCACCAATGCCTGGATCGCAAAACGTCGCATGTGGCAATGGACATTGTGTAGAACTGGAAAGCCATCTGAATGGCCGCGTTAACAAGTTGAGGCCACAGCAAGCCAGATACAAATACGTGGTGTCTTGCTCCCAGTGCAAGAAGGAGTCCACAACTCATACTGGCGAGTCTTGTAGCCTCATCCAGCAGATGCACGAGTTGCCACCGAATGTCAATGAACGGATTTGCTGCCGCCAGCCAGCACAGCATCACTCCAGGGAGAGCAATGAGCAATGAGAGCTGAGCCACACCAGCAAATGCGGGGTCCGGATCGTTGCAGTGGGGCACGGCCCGGACAAATATGCCCAAAACGAAGGCACTCAGCCCATTTTTTGCAAAGCAGATGGGTAGAAAGAACCGGCGGGACGTCTCCAACCAGCCCCCGCGATCGGCAACATCCTGGCCGTCTGCCGGCGGCCGCAAGCTTTTATGCAGCATGCCCCAGCGGTGGGCAATTTTCTCATACCGCTGTTGTCTTTGCATCCACTGGGCATTCTCCTCGAGGGTGTCGATGGTGTATGCAGCCACCCAGGGGCACGCACGCCCGAGCCATACCTTCGACGGATCCCGCCTCCACAGCCTCTCCACGAGCTGGCCTTGGTGCAACACGTAGACCGTGGGCACAAGGTTGGCAACGAAGCAGAGCAGGGCTGTAAGAGCCGAAGCAATCTCGAAGAATGAGAGGCTGTCAGCGTGCGCCAGCACAAAGCCCGCCGCCTGAAGCAGCCCGGGTGCACCGCATCGAATGATGTGCAGCTGCAGACGCGGACAAGACAGTATTCCGGGAACGGTGCCGCACACGGCCCCAATGGCAAGTTGGGCTGCCGTGGTTGTGCAAATTAGTATGCAGAGGAGTATCCACGAATTGATCAGGCTGTTCCATGCCGCCGCGCTGTCGGCTTCAGGGATGCATATGAAGGTGTACTCCTCCCCCACCGGTTGGCATTCAGTGACCTTTGGCTGTTTGGTTTTTGGCCAGGGCACGCGGACAGTATACTGGAGGGTCCCAGTGAGCCACGAGTCGGAATACGCTCTGGTACTCAGAACAAGGTATTGACACATGGACAAATACTGCAATGCCGCGAGCCCGCCTCCACCACTTGCAGCGCCCAAAGCAGCCATGCTCGCTACTGCCACTGCAGCTTCACTGTATGTAGTGGTTGCGGCGG
>LGRX02014406.1:0-32390 GCA_001247695.2 Cymbomonas tetramitiformis | reverse complement strand
GAAGGGACGGTTGGATCATACATCCGTTCTGCAGGTTCCCGTCTGAAGGGACGGTTGGATCATACATCCGTTCTGCAGGTTCCCGTCTGAAGGGACGGTTGGATCATACATCCGTTCTGCAGGTGCACTCTGAGGTTGCATTCTCTTCTGCAACATCTTCCATTGCGGCCACGTTCTCCACTATGTTGGAGAGCGACCCCGCAAGCATCTTCACGGACTCCTCCTTTAGCAGTTACGGCACCCCAACGGCCATCAGTATTTCCACGGTCATTTGTCACCGCCCCCGCCACCTCCTTTCCCTTCGCGCCACCCCCTTCACAGTCACTGGCAGCGGGGCAGGATCTGGGAGCCGACCTCCCAAGTGAGGTGCTAGCATCACCCACTGTGCCACCCAGCACAGTTTCACCCGCCACTTCTCCAACTTCATCACCTTCTGCATCACCGACGGCCTCGCCTTCTCTGTCACCCACAGTCCCACCTACTGCACTGCCCACAGCGGACTCGTCGGCCACAGGGATTGAAGAGACCTCTGATCTCTCAGGTATACACGCGCGCGAGATTACGCTATTTTCCATCAAGCAGCTTCCCCGCAAGTGGCTTAACTGAGATAGCCCTGTTGTGATGCGGCCACTTTCATGCATGGAGCAACAGATAGAACTTGTACTCCCTGTGTTACACGGGGGAGCCGGGCTCGTATCATCCTGGACAACCCTGGAGTGAGCCCAGGATCGATCTCACTTTTGAGGCAACCACAGGATCGGTATTGAAGGTGTTGCGGGAACCACAGGATCTGCATCGAAGGTGATGGAGGAGTGGAGAGGGGATGTGCTGCTTTGGTGGGACTCATGAGGCGTTGCTGAGGGGGAGGGGGCGAGGGGGGGAAAATAGGCTCCGCTGAGGCCAGCTTTGATTCAGAGGATGAGAGCGACTTTGTCTCCTCAGTCTCCGCCGCCATGGATATGCCCAGCAGTAGCATCACTGTCACCTCTGTGGATAGCAGCTCCTCGGCGGACGCCTCTGGCCGGCGCCGGCGCCAGCAGGTGCGCGGGCTTCGGCAAGGGAGCGCGGCGACATACGTGCACAGCGTGAGCTACCAAATACAGTGCGCAGCGGCGGATTTGAACGCCACCCTGTCGCTTGTAGAGGACATGCACAGCTCCGGCCGGTTGCTGGAAGAGCTGCAGCAGCGCATGAGGCGGCACAGTGTGACGAGCTATCGGTGTATGGAGCGAAGTATGCGCAGTGAGGTGTGTACGACTGCACCCAGCGCAGACCTGCGTGGTGAACAAAAATACGCAGCATCCCGCATATATTTATTCGCCAAGTCCTTCTGCACCCTGCTCTCTAGTCTCCCTCAGGATAGGTGCAGATGCAGGCGTGCATGCGTCTGAGTCGAGCTCATTGCTACTTGTACACCCATCTGACAACCAATCCAACGCCTTTAAAAGTTGAATTGGATATCAACGGGATGAGCTTCAGGGCCCACATGACGCGCTGGTCCCAGCGTGCTTGTCGGGAACACACATTGTACTCCAGATTGGGTGGAATAGAATGGCTTGTATGCGGGCGAGGCGTCGGGGGCAGGTGAGGTAAGTGTCCAGGGATGGGTGAGGTGGGAACGGAAAAGAACAGAGCTGAGGAATTCCGACTGACGGATCCTCTAAATACACGGAGTGTGACACGCAGATCTGTGACATCTCGATCTGACGGTCCAGGAAATTCTGTGAGGCTACAGCTCGATCTACGGTGCAGAAACAAGCTCCAATTTCACCAGAATAGCTCTTGTATGGGCGGACATTTGACGGGGGTAGGGGGTTGGTGCCTGGCAGGAAAAAACCACTCAATTGGCTTTGCCTGAGATACATCACGATCCCTGCTCTCCAAACTTGTGTTTCACTTGCCCAGCAGAGGTCGTCAGCTGTGAGCAGCCCGCATGCTCGGCCTCGCTCCTGACAGCCTTCGCCTGCGGGCCATGCCCCTCGGGCTTCAGCGGGGATGGAGAGGTGGGATCCCGCCCCTCCCGTTTACCTGTGCAGTCCCACCCTGGCAGCATCGAACTGTGGCCTCGGTCACCATGCCAAACAAATGGGCGTCATCATGCGAAGCCGGAAGCCATCATCATCCCCAGCCAATAGCTGTCATCATGTCAGCAAGTGGTCGTTAGGATGCTGAACCTATGGGGAGTGATCATGTTGATCCAGTGGGCATCGTCACTTTAGTCAAGTGAATGTGGCGGCATCCTCCCGATTCAGTGGACGCTATAGCATGCCGATCCAATGGAGGTCATATCATGCGGATCCAGTGGACTATATATATGATGCCGATCCAATGGACGCCGTATCATGTTGATACAATGGACGTTGTAATGTCGATACAACGGACGTTGTCATGTTGATCTAATAGTTGTTACCATGCCGATGTAATGATCGTTGTCATACGGATCTAATGGGCATTATATCATGCGGGTCCAATGGACTTGATATCATGCGGGTCCAATGGACGTTATATCATTGCAGTCCAACGGAGGTCATTTCATCATTATATCATTATTATAATTGATGTTGTATCATATGCTTGCAGTGACAAGAAGACCATCAAAATGTCCACCACTCGCTCAAGGCCACCGATGTGTGAAGACTTTTGAGTGGGGGGGCTGCCACTAGGTTTGTCTGAGACTTTTGAGTGGGGGGCTGCCAAGAAAAAAGAAAAAGAGAAAGAGACTCAATTATTAAATGAGTAGGCTATTACAGGGCGCCGTGCCCTTTCTACCTATTATCACTATTAAGTTGTCCGATTCAGTACTGCACAACTTCACAAAGCAAGGAACTCGGTCGGCAAAATTGTGTTGCGGCCCCCCCTGAAGCCGTCGGCTAGGGCTAGACAGTTATCCACTCCGCGATGACACAGGATTTTGTTCGGACGCGGTGCGGGTGAACTTTAAACAGGTAGAGGCTTAGCCAGTATTCTACGTGAGGATTCGGCTTGCAAGTGGTCTCTAGGCAGTGTGGGATCTCAAGCAGTCTACAACTGTCTTAACCCCGACTTCGGTCACAGGTGGGAGTTGCTTCACCTAGTTAAGCATCGAGTTCTTAGGATTTGGGAAAGCCGAGATCCCGTGGTCCCACCGGTCCTCTGGACCACTCACCACGTAATACAACAAAGATCAATGTAACCGCTGGAAAAAACCTGTTAAGGAAAAAGCGGTTGCGATCGTGCGTTGGCACCCACTATTTGCTCGATCAACGTATTTGTCAGCAGTTTCGGTGGGCAGTAGAGAAATATAGCGATACTTTCCACTCACGATGCTCCAAACTTATCGATCATACAAAGAGGGGGTGTCTGATTTTAGCGTCTCCGCTGTAGTCCAACTGTCTATTATCTGTCATAAACCTTTAGCAAAACTCTCCCCTCAGGGCTGAGAGAGTTCGAACGTTCGTGCGATGCTGCTGCTGGCGAACCCACGGCTGGTTGAGATTCAGAGCGTTTGTGACAGTCTGCGCGATTCCAGGCGATTGCCCTTCGAGCCTTTGGCTCTTTGCGCTTCCCCTTGTCACCTGAACTAGACTTCGCTCGCTTCTGCCCTGTTGATGGAGGCGGCTTAGTAGGTCCAGTTAAGTCTTTCGCTGGTTATGGCGTCTGAGGAGTGGCCGATTCAACAGCGGAGCTTTTCGTGTCGATGGGCCGAACTGTTATATCCGGGGTGGGGGCCTTTCATCCCTTCAAAGATTCTTCGTGCGGCGATTCTTGCTTTCGCTTTGGGAGGGAAACTGTTGGCTCGATGTCGCTTTTTTCAGCCTTCCTTCTGTCACTGCGAGACGCACGGAGTACTTTCTTACGAAGGGTTTTTGCACTGGGTCCCTCGCTGCAGGCACTTTTACCTGTGCGATGCTTGTGCGCATTCGCACCCTCAGATTTCTCACTTTTCACTTGGGAGATTAGGGCACGTTCAGCTGTGGTCACCGCCTCTTTCGACTTGGCGCCCACCAGCGAAACAGCCGCGAGCAGATTTTTTGACACTACTTGCGAGTCTGTGAGATGCAAAAGAGCTGATGAGCCTACGTCTTCCAGCTGGAGAGTGGCAAAGTCGCTTTTCGCTAACTTCAACAGGTGTAGGGCAGCAGATGCGCAGCTCATGACTTGTCGTAGATTTATCGCAATACTTGCAAGGAGAGGCGCAGATGTCTTTTTTTTCCGACCAGATTTTCCCATACTGCGTCCCTGCTCGTCTCGTAAATCGCGTATCAAAAATACACCAATAAAAACAACATTAAAGCTGTAAAAATGAAAATATGTCGCCACTCAGTATCATAAAATTATTGCTATAAAATTACCATATGGCGGCTGAAATATTTCCGGGAGGTGCGAACGCTGACCGGTCGTCGAAAAGTGTTTGTGAGGGGGCTTGCCACCAGGTTTGTCTGAGACTGTGAGTGGAGGGGCTGCCTCTAGGTTTGTCGGAGAACTAGGTTTGTTGAGACTTTGAGTGGGGGCTGCCTCTAGGTTTGTCTGAGACTTTTGAGTGGGGGCTGCCTCTAGGTTTGTCTGAGACTTTTGAGTGGGGGGCTGCCTCTAGGTTTGTCTGAGACTTTTGAGTGGGGGGGCTGCCACTAGGTATGTCTGGACGTCGACGAGTGCACGGTGGGCGACGGCGGATGCGACCCACTCGCCGCCTGCACGAACTCGGTGGGAGGACACGAGTGCGGGCCCTGCCCAACGGGGTACCTAGGATCGGGGAGCACGCGGTGCATCGCCAGCACGTCGTGCTCAAAGGACAACGGCGGCTGCGATGACCTGGTGGTCTGCTCCGGGGAGGCCGGCGAGGAGCTGCTGTGTGGGCCCTGCCCGCCCGGGTACGTGGGCAATGGCACCACCGGGTGCCAGGACGAGGACGGGTGTGCCCAGCCAGGGGCTGGATGCTACCCCGGGGTGTACTGTGCCGACGTCCCAGCCCCATCTACCGGTCACACCTGCGGGCCTTGCCCGGGTGGCACGACCGGAAACGGCACCCACTGCGAGCCGAGCCTGTGCTGGGAGGCGAATGGCGGCTGTGATCTGCGGGTAGCCTGCGAGGAAGCCCCGGCGACTGCGGAGGGGCGTACCTGCGGGCCCTGCCCGTCCGGATACAGCCGTCCGGAGGCGGATGACGCGGAGCCGTGCGTGGACACGGATGCTTGCGCGGAGGCGCCTTGCTACCCGGGTGTGCGGTGCACGGACGCGGCAGCTCCATCGGAGGGCCACACGTGCGGGGAGTGCCCCCCCGGGACGCAGGGGAACGGCGCACAGTGCGAGGACGTCGACGAGTGCGCGGTGGACGAGGGCGGGTGCTGGCAGCTGGCAGCGGAGGACATTGGATCACCCCGCACGGAATGCGTGAACACTCTCGGAGGCTATGAGTGCACCCCCTGCCCGGAGGGGTTCAAGGGGGCCGGAGAGACCGGATGCCGGCCCGTGGCAGAGTGCGCGGTGGACAACGGTGGGTGCGACCCTCAGAGCGAATGCACGGATACAGACGCGGGGACCGTCTGTGGGCCGTGCGGTGCCGGTTACAGCGGCACGGGCGACACCGAGTGCGTGGACACGGATGCGTGCGCGACGACTCCCCCGCCATGCTTCGACGATGGCTACGCCGCCGCAGAGTGCATCGACGCCGCCGCCCCGGCGGAGGGCCACGCCTGCGGGGCCTGCCCAGAGGGGATGCGCGGGGACGGGGTGACCTGCGAGCTGTGCTCCTTGCAAGTGGCGATCACGGACTCGTCCGTGGTGGACGGTGAAGTGTACCGCACGCAGGTGGTGCAGATCAAGGGCCAGGTGAGCGAGCTGGAGGCCGGCTGTGTCAACACCCTCGGCATGACGTTCCGATGGGTGGCGTCGTCTTCGTCGAGTGGGCCGGTGCAGCTCACCCCCATGGGGAACAACGCGGACACGCTGACTCTGGTGATGCCGGAGGGGTCGCTCGAAGCGCTGGCGCGGTATTCCTTCCTGCTCGAGGCGTGGCTCATGGGGGAGGGGCGCGTGGCCGGCAGCGCGGCGCTGGAGGCGCTCGTGAAGCAGGAGGCGCTGCAGGCGCTCGTCGCTGGGGGCGGGGGTGTTGTCGGGGAGGATGGGGAGGTGGTGCTGGACGGCAGCATCTCGGTCGACCCAGACGCCTCGCCCCTCCCCATGAGCTACTCATGGCATTGTACTGTGGGCGGCCGTGCCGAGTGCCGCGACAGCAACGACGTCTTGCTGCCTTCCCGGCTGACCAACGCCACACTGCGGGTGCGCGCCTTGCCATGGCAGTTGCTGCTGTGGCCCCTGAGGGATGCTGTGCTGAGGGTAAGGGGGGGTGGGATGGTGAGAGTAGGTAGGTAGGTGGGGCGCAGGATATCAGCGGCGTAATCTTGACATCGTGATGCGAGGGCTTGACGTCAGATGCGTTTGAGCGCAACTGTTGGCCTGACATGTAATCCATGTCATAAGCGGCTTGCACCACAGGACCGGATGCCGCAATTATCAGCAGGTGATGGGGTGGCGGCTGTCGTCTCAGATGGGGGTTTCCGGTTCTCCGTTGGACGGTCTCTGCAGATGCGGCTGCAGGGTACCGTGTCCGGCCTGACGTACACGTGGCAGCTCACGGTGAGCAAGGGCGACCGTGAGGACTCGACCACCACGACGGTGACGGTCAAGAAGGGCGAGCCCCCGGTACCAACGATTACTCCCTTCGCGGGCAAGGCCAATCCCACAGAGAAGTTGTCGCTTGCGTCGACCGTGCGCGTTGCGGCGAACGCAGTGGCTCAGCTGCAGTGGAGCTGCGAGGAGCTAGACCTGGCGGCAGAGGGCGTGCTTGCTTCGGAGACGGCAGCCGGGGCGGACCTGGTGCTGCTGCCAAACAGCCTCACCCCTGGGGCCGTCTACCACTTCATCCTCAATGCCTCCCTCACGATGGACCCCTCGGCCTGGGGCAGCTCTGCGCTGACTGTGACCGTGAACAAGAAGCCGCAGGGAGGCTCCCTCACCGTGACCCCCCTCGAAGGGCTCTCACTGGATACAGCCTTTACGATGAGCACAGGTGACTGGGAGGACGAGGACGTGCCTCTGGACTACTATTTCGCGTACAGTGTTTATGGCTCCAACTCCTCCAACATCGTCCTTTCCAGTTTGGGCCCGGTCCGTGCAGCCTGTCACCTCCCCCCTCCTGTACGCTTGCTTTCCCTTAAGCCAACCTAACCCCCTGACACACATTTTTAGCCCTGGTTTGGCCCCTTCAAGCCTCCCTTCACGCTCTCAGGCCCTGCACCTGCTGTAAGCCCCCCCTTGCCTCTCCAGTTTTAAGCCAGTGCTCTCTTACGCCTGTCGAGCCTCGGCCCGTCTCGCGTGCATTTAGATTCGAACATATGCTGAGGGGAGTGGAGGGGGAAGGACGTCCTTTACCATAATGTTCGAGCTCCTGCAAGGCAGCAGGCGTGCGCGCCCTCCAGTGCGTTCCGACAGCGGATTTGCTGGATTGTCTTGTGGGTTTCAGGCAAGCACGTTGAGTGCGATGATGCCCGAGGAAGGGCTGGAGGAGGAGGACTGGCGGGTTGATCTGTCCGTGTTCGCCAAGGACCGCTTCGGCGCGATGGGTGATCCTCAGGTGTGCAACGCCTTTTCCGTGCATTGAGCAACCCCCGGGTCTCTGTGTCCTCTGAGGGCCTGCAAGAGTAGAGTGCGCGTAGCTGGCCGCGTATCTCAGCACCTGCGCCGCAATGACCGCCGCGTTACGAGTTTCAAATACCCCCGCGCAGTGAGAGAGCTTGAAGTGCCGGAAGTGTTGGCGTTCAGTAGTTTCCACCAATCGGTATACAAACCCCCAATCCGGGAGGAACCAATCGGGATGGGTGCTACAGCCATATACCCCTTCAGTGACAGGAATGCATCCGAAACCCTAGAAATCGAACTCAAGCGGCATATACCGAGCATCGCCCTACATCAATCAGGCCATTAGGCATATGGAAAAAAATGTTTGGCTCGGTTCTCTTGGGCCATTTTCTCTGCAAAGTGGGAATTTCATCACTGAGGCTATAATACAGACCTGAGAAAAAGCAAAGTGAGACTTTTGAGGAAATCGCCCCACCTGATTTAAGTCGAGTATTTTTTTTCCTTTATTACCAAGATGAAGTCTTGGGGCATCGACGGTGCAGGGCGAGGGGCAGGCGACCAACGCGCATGGCAATATAGAGTGGGTTTGGGTGGGTGGGGAGATTGGTGGGAGCTTGCGGGGAGTGGTGCAGGTGGCAAGCATCACCGTGACAGCTCCTGTGCTCGAGTCAGAGGAGGCGGTGGCGGAGTACACGGCAGCGGTGATGGGAAGCAGCGAGCAAGCCCTCTTGAATGGGGACACCGACGGCGCCCTCAACCTCGCCACCGGGGCCGCCAGCCTGCTCAGCGAGCCAGCATCGGCGCGGCGCCGGCGCCGCGCCGGCATCTGGCCTCCTCCACCTTGCTGGACACGGACGCGGAGACCGAGGCGGAGCTGGAGGCGCAGCGGGGTGAACAGCGCATGCAGATGCTGGATGTGACGGCAAGTGCGACGAGTCAAGTCACTCTGACCAAGGAGAGCCAGCAGGTGAGCGGGACGGCGCGGGTCCCCTCGTATTGACGGAACAACTGCCATAAGTAACTGATTCAGTTATTCGCTCGCTCCGCGATGCCAGCTATTTGTGCTTGTCCAAATTTGAGAATAAGCAAAGCGCTCACGCTACACACCTCGGGATTCTTAGCCACTCATCATGATAGCTGCGGATGAGGTGAGCTCCATCTTCTCGCAGTCTTTAAAGCCGCGGGAGGGGAGGGGAGGGGAGGGGGATTGTGCAGCGCCTTGCGGGGTTGGTCTCCCGGATCGTAGACTGCCCGCCCTCGGAGCTCGATGGCGGCTCGCAGGACACCGCCCTCGGAGTCCTGGGGGTCTTGGTGCGTAGCACTCATGCGGGCGACAACATTGTAAGCTCCCCGATCTCCATGGACACTGCCACTGAGGTGGGACCTCCCTCTTCCCGCCGCGCATGAGTGCAACAAACGGGCATAGCGGTTGCTCTTCGGTCCCCGTCAAGCTCCGCCTCGGACGCATCACCCGGCGCCTTAACGGCAGCTTCAAGACGTGATCTACATCACGAAAACCTGGCTGTTGGCTGGCCGGTATCCATAGCAGGGACAGGCAGGTTTGCCGGCTCGCGCGAGTGAGCCCGAGAGAGGCGAAGAGAGACGAAGACTGACGAGCAGGAGATGGGAAATACGCAGGTTTTTGCGGGTTTGGATTTGCTGTCCTCGGATGACTCCACCGCATTCGAAGTGCGCTCCATCATGGAAGACGCCGCCCAGGTTTTGGCCCCTCCACCTCTTTCCTCTCGAGTGTTCCCCATACCTCAGATTGAGCTTGAGAGGAAGAACGGCAAGATGAAGCTCCCCTACTATGTCCCTCGCGCCCGTGCATCCACCGCTGACGAGAAAGACTTTTCCGGATCGATGCTTGGCTATCTTCCCTGACTCCCGCCTCCGCGTTCACTCGCCACGTTTGCGTCCCGACATCGTTGAGCATCCACTTTCTTTTTGCCCCGGAGGCATGAGGGCGCTTGTGAGGATAGGCCAGCTCGGTGCGGCAGCGCGCCCACAGATTGTGTAGACAACAGAGCCGGTGGCACCTGGCGGGTGGTCACTCGCATGGCACTCGGTGGAGGAGCTTCTCAAGCAGCTGGAGAGAGAGGCCCTCCCACTCGCCATGCATCCACTCGCATGCCATAGTCATGTCGTGCACACCTCTGGACCTGATCACCCTCCGAGTTGGGACCACTTTGCGAGGGGCTACCGAGGGCTTTTGACTTAAGGGGCTTTCTTCGATTTGGCCACAAAAGGGCCAGCTGTGATGTGAATCGGTGTGAGCGGTCACAGGCCTTTCTCGAGACCTTGTCCAGCGGCGAGTCTCCGTCGGAGGTGGCGACGGGCAATCTGCAGATGCGGGCGCAGAAGGATCAGCTGGAGGGCGCTGGCAGCACCGCCGGCCGGCTCTTCGGCAAGCCGGCGGCCACCCCAGGGGAGGGCCCCACGGAGGTGGTGCTGCCAGAGGCGCTCAAGGAGCAGCTGAAAGCAGGCGGCCACACCACGGTGGAGACGCGGCTCCTGGCCACGTCCTCGGATCCGCACGCATCTGCCAATTCCACCAATGGAACGGACAGCGACCTGGAGCATGCTGCAACTCGGCGGCGGCGGCTTCGGCAGTTTTCGAACGCCAGCGCCACCTGGACATCCAAGGTTGGAGCTCCAAGACCTTCAAACTCCCTCGATGCCCTCTCTATCCCCTCTTTGCCCCCTTTGTATCACCGCGCGCGCAAGCCACGGCTAATTTGAGGGCTCGATTGTGCCCCGCATCCCGTCCCTCCCAGCCAAAGCTTCTAGAGAAAGGAGTCATCCTGGCCAGGAAGCAGGGTACACTCAGGACATCATAACACGGAGATTAGCAATTTCTCATGTAGAATCAATATTGTTACCAGCTGCTAAGAGGGTGTGTTCAAGTACTACTGGTCACAGCAGGTCTGCTAGTTAGACATCTGGCAAGGGTCCCATTGTGTCTCTGTCCGGAAAAGGCAACTCTCGAGTCTCAACTCGCTCAATCTCACAACGAGCCGAATGTCCAAATGTGGCTCTCTGCAGTGGTGACACAAGGAAGCCCCTGGGCAACCGCAAGGCAGCTGCTGGCTCCAGCTAGGCTCCAGCTAGACTCCAGCTAGGCTTCAGGCCTAGGATCTGTTGGCAAAGAAGCTTCCTCTAACCCAACCCCCACCATGGTCAACCCCAGAAGCCACAAACAGGATCAGGGAGGGATGGCGGGAAAAGAAAAGAGCTGAACTGTGTTTGTGGCGCGTGTGGGCTCGAAGTCAAAAACTGGTTCGCTAATCTGTTGCACCTGTTTTAAGCACGTGCGCAATGCACATGGCGGTGAGCCGAAACTCGATCGGGCCCACATGGCACCGATCGGGGAAAGTGACAGTTTGAAAGCCCTGTAACTCGGGTCAGGCAAGCTGGGGGGATAGTAGCCCGTCTGAAATGTCGCCGACGATCTCAGGTTGTTCCCCTATTTTCTCCGTTGCGAAACATAAAATCCCCCAGGCGACGTGGAAACAAGGGGGCGGGTGTACCCTGGCTACCTTCGCACAACTGAAGTTATAGTTCCAATAATTTGAAACACTCTATGCCGAGCATTTGGCAAACGACACCTGCGGCGGAAGGGCTCCGCCTCAGTTCAGAAAGTTCACCATGGTGCATACTCCCCTTGGACCTCTTGAGCAGCGCGCCCAACCCTGAGCTACGTCCAGGTCGGTGCCTGTGTGTCTTGCGCTGCTTTTGGGCATTGTCTGTGTGCCGTACACTCGAAAGATTTCGAGGACGCCCGTGTGCGGCAAAGTATCGCGTCGGCACCTGCGAGATCACCGTGTGTGACAAAGTATAGAGTCGTCCTAATTGTGATGCCGCCTACCACCTGCTGTGGTCTGGAATGGCCCGTTGAGCCCCTCCCCTCTTCACCCGCTGCCCCCTATGTTCTCTTTGCTCCAAACCTCAGGTCACGACCATCGAGCTCGGCGGTAAAGATGGCACGCCGATCCCGGTGAGCAACCTAACGGAGCCCATCGCCATCAATATGTCGATTGATGTGAGCAACGAGTTGCAAGGGGTCGCAGACCCCTCCAGGCCCCCCCTAGTGTGCTCATTCTGGGACGTGGACATGCAAGCGTACGACACGGCCGGGTGCGCCACACTGCCCAACCCTGCTCCGCCGGGGGCGGAGCTCTTCTGGCGGCCGGCCGTGTGGGAGGCCCTCGGCAGGGGAGAGGAGAACGCGCCGGCCGGGATCTCCCTGGCCGGGAGCTGGGGATGGCGGCATGCCTGGCTGCTGGAGGGGTGCGCGGAAACCTACGCCGCAGCTGATGAGTGGTACAACGGGACGGACGTCGGGGAGCGCAAGTATGCCGGGGAGGGCTGCGCTGCGGCGGATGCTGGGAATGCGGCAGGATGCTCGTGGAACTGGACCGTGAGAGGCTTCATGGGACCGGTACGATACAAACACGTCTCCCTATTGCCCTCTGCGCCAGCGCTGAAGCCTTTGCGCCCTGCCTGACGCGCTATTTTCTCTCAGCTGACGTCTCCTCTGATATTGGGGGAAATCTTTAGATTGTGGGTTTAATTGAGCTTTCTGCTCACAGCTGAGGGTCCGCCGAGCGGAGATGGGGCGCTGTTGAAGGCGCGTGGATGTCAAGGCGTCGGGAGGGGGGCAAGGGGGTCAAGCAGGGGTGCGAGCTGGCAGAGGTGCTGCAGTGCCGATGCAACCATCTGACGGACTTCCGAGCGATTGACAACCTCGGATCTTTTGAGCAGACCCCTAAACTGAATCTGCTGTCCGTCGAGGATCTGACATCGTTCGACCCGGCGGAGGACTTCGCCAAGAACACTGTGTTCATGGCCATCATAGGTGAGCCCCGAAGTGATCGCCCAAACTGACCGCCCAATGTATGCAGCACGGCAGTTGAGGTACCCGGTATCCCGTTGACTTGTGGCCAGGTAGTGGACACCAACCAACCACCCCGGCCTGCCTTTGCCAGATTCAAACAGCCCTTTGTAACGGTAAGCGGGCGGTGCCTCGGTTGAGGATGGACTGCGATGAGGTGGAGAATCTGAGGCCGCGCCGTTGGATGTGTCAAGAGGGACTGGACGTGGCAGCGTTCACGAATGAGGATTTATATCCAAACAAACTAGTCGCGCACGCTGCTGATTTTACATAACCCCTAGGGTCAGAGTTGAAATGCGGTTAGGCCCGTCGGAGACGGGCCCCTCTGTACGGCTGAAGCCCTCATCTGCGCCCGTCCTGCCCCACGTGAGAGTGAGGGCGGTTGCGTGCAGATAGTTGGGTGCGGAGCTTTGCGAAGGGTGTGAATGGGTCACTGAGGAGAGGACATTTTGTGAGGGGAGGGCATGGGGGGTGAGGTATCAGGCTCGATGGCGGGCGGGACTCTGCTTCTGGTATGCATATTTGACTATGATGACGAGCAAAAGCGTTGGAAGACTTATAAGCCTTTCATTTCACCCTTCGGGACGAGCCGATATTGGTACCAGGTCAGAATTCCCCTTGACCGTGACGCCTCTCGTCCCTGATTGGCCTAGGCATTGCACTCGATTCGAAACCAGCAGAGGCGAATGGCATTGCTGCCCCTGCTGGACTGAGAAAAGGATCCTGTGGGGCGCCAAGAGCCCTTCGGGTTCCAAAGGGGCACAAAAGACACGCCGCAAGTTGCGGAGTGGCGACCGGTGGTGCCTTATGCCGCCCCCCTGTCTTGTGCGAGCAAGGTGGGCAGCTGACCAGAATTCGCCACGGGTGGAAGATTCCTTCCATTCCTCCACGTCCCGCGTGGCACCCTGCATCATTCCGAGCCCACCATGTTGCGGCATGCCCATGCTGTGGACAGGCGTGAGGTGCCCGCCCACCCGCCATGATCGCGCGGGCACGCCGAGGCCGCAGCCAACCTTCTGCGGAGCCTGTAGTGTTTGCCGCATTTTCTGGGAGGTGACGAGCTTCGGCAACCGGAGCATCCGAATGAATTCAGAGAAAGAAAACAAGCTCGGTGACGCTCCGGTGGTCAGACGCACATTGCGTGCATTGCGGGGCACGCTGGTCTGATTCTGAATCCGGCATGGTGACTGCATTCGACGGCTCGAGTCATGTGAGTGAATCGGGTTGCTGGAGGTGGTGGTGTCTGCGGGGGGCGGGAGGGGGAGGGGCGGGATGCAGGTTCAAGAGAGCGGGCTGGGCACCTGGGCCTTATTTGGAGAGGATCGAGACACATTCCTGCGGTTGAGCACGAGAATGGCTGCCAAGGTAACCGGCATCTACGGCCCTGGCTGTTCCCCCTGGGGGTCATCACGGCATGACAGCAACCCAGAGCATCTTTTTGAATCATGTACAGAGGCTCCCGTTGGCACTGCTCTCGCTAGCGGCGTGTGAGAGAGGGAGAGGGGGGAGAGGGGGTGATGAATTCCGAGGTGCGCCCATCCATTGGTTTGCATCCAGCGTCAACAGGTACCATTCATCGACTGCGAAGCCACCGGGCGGCATGCCCGCACGATTCGCTCACTCCGTCATCCATATATCTGCAGGCCGAGTTACGTAAAGTTGCGCAGTCCCACATGTTTGGCAATGATTGGTGCATACATGCATGCATGCATACACCCATGACGCTTTTCGTTTGTTTAGAGGTGTATGTGTCGGTGGTAAGGCGCCATGGCCCCTCACTGTCTCCGAATGCTTCTTTCACATCTACCGGGAGGATGGTGGGCTGTCTGTCAGCGGGCCTCGTGCCGTTCAGTCTGAAGGAGAAAGGAGGGACCCCACTGGAAACCTCCGCTGCTCTGATGGACCCTCGCCGGTGTCTCGCTCCCCGCATGGAAGCATGCCGGTCCTGTGGGGAGCGCTGCCTGTGCTGGGGCATGGCGCCCCAAGTGGCTCGAGCTGATGGGCGGGTATGGGTCCGTGGCGCAGCTCGAGTTGAAACGTGTGAAGAAGACCACTGTGGCGAAGGCCGTGTCGAAACTCAAGAAGCTTGACCGGACGACAATGACGAAGGTGCTTATCAAGTCGAGAAGAGAGCAGAGAGTGCCCGAAGCTGAGAAGAAAGCAGAGCTCTCCCAGCAGCAGGACACCGCTTGCCAGAACTCACCAGAACTTGACAGAACTCCCACGTTGAACCCTCTTTCTGAAGCGCCCATTGACGCGCCACTCCCAAAGGACGACCATGCAGGGACGCCCATATCAAGCCCCATCTCGGACCGCCCGGGGCACATCCTCCCGAGCTCGATGACGGCGTCCGCTTCCTTCAAATCCATCGACTGCCAGATTCCAGTACCCTCTGTCCTTGAAACTCCGGAGTGCTGCGATGCTGCGGAGAATCAGCAGGCGGCGAGTGACGAGCAGCAGAGCCCAGGAGTAAGTCTCATCCGCATGCGCTCCCAGGCCGCTTTCAGCATGCTCTCCCGCAGCACCGATTCCGGCGCCGCGCCGGGAGCCACCAACTGCAACGTAGTTAGGATGCTCCACCGCAGCACCACTTCCGGCGTCTCGCTGGGAACCGCGGACGACGGCGGCGGCGGCGACAGCTCGATGAACTTGGGTGAGAACGGTGACGCGCCAGAATCAATGCCACGGGGGATTAGTCCGCTGGCCTTGCGCCTCCTGAAGGAGTCTATGCAGTCGAAGCGGCAAAGCAAGGTGCTGGGCAAGATGCAGGGGGTCCTGAGCAAGGCTCACCGGGGACGCCAGGCACCTGAAGGCCTCCGCCAGGAGGACGGGCATGTGCGGAGGCTGACGCAACGGATTGCCCAACGGAAGCACCAGGGAATGCTCCAGGTGCTGGATGGCTGCTGGCGAGGCCATGCCCCGCCGCCACGCAGCGGGCGGGAGTTGTGGCAGCTCGGGCTGGAGCATATCCGCAAACTGCGGCTGCAGGACGCAGGCAGCTCGCAGAAGCTCACGCAGTGCTGCCACATGCCCTTCTTGCACATGCGTACAGCAATCCCGGTGCGCTTCATCCGCCAGGCCGCAGCATGGCATCTGGAGGGGAAGGACGAGGAGGAGGAGGCGAAGGAGGCGGAGCGGCTGCCGGTGGAGCGCATGCTGGGCACGGCGTTGGTGCTGGCGTATCTGACCAAGATGCGCCTGATGGATCCGAAGGAGCTGGCTCGCCAGGTGGCGCTCGCGAAGCTGCAGCGCTGGGAAGCACCGCGTGACCGCGGCTTTGAGTGGTACTTCAATGTATTTCGCGTGATGCTTGGAGGGAACCTCTCCGGACCGGTGCGGGCGCTGCTGACGCCCCGCTCCTCCCCCCACCACACACACACGGTCCAAGGATAAGCACACACAGAGCTCCGGAAATTCTGGATGAGTGTCGCGAAGTGTGTGCTGAATCCTTTGATCCCTAGTATGGGTACATAGTGCAGCTGATCTTTGGCAGTAAGGGTTGCCAAATGCATCGGTCCAAGGATAAACACGCACACGAACACACACGGCGGGAGCAATGCGGTTTTTCACTCTCAGCCCCTGGGGATTGCGCTTGGGAACATGACACATTTGATGGGTGGGCAAGATGCCTCGAGGCCAGGCTTTGGGATTGGGAGGAAGCAAGGTGGTGTTGCGGAGCGCAGGATTCATGGTGGGAGCATGGCTAGCGCGACCCAGAGGGTGGATATGAATGGGCGCCAATGGCAAAGTAACAGTGTGCGAGCGGGGCGGTTGCAGAGGCGCTTTAATGGCTGTGCAAGGCTTAGGGGGTCCCATTCTTCACGACAGAGCTCCGGAAATTCCGGATGAGTGTTCCGAAGTGTGTGTTTATAATTATCCTTTGATCCCCGGCGTGGGTACATAGTGCAGCTGATCTTCTGTGGTTACGGGGTGCCAAAGGAGTCAGTCCAAGGAAAAACACACACGCAGGGATGAGTATGCACCTGTGGGGATTGGACCTTAAGTAGGAGCAGTGCGGCACGACAGTTACAGGGCAAGTATGAAGCGCGTTGCTCAAGTTCGCGGCTACCTCGCAATGGTTTCAGTGCAAGGGCTTCAGTCACGTGGAGTTGGTGCTGGGGGTAGGGGGCTTCAGGCACAAGTCGGTGGCGGGGGCTCGGGTTCGGATGAGAGCGGCCCAGTATATCATTCTCAGCCCCTTGGGACAGCCCTTGGGGATTCTGGCCGTGGCGTGGGTGGGCAAGCTCTCTTGAGGCCAGGCTCTAGGGCATGTAGGGGGCAGCGGGGTGGTCTCAGATGTGGGCTTGGTGGTGAAGTGGTGGATCGAGTGGCGGAGGTGAGCTGGCTTCAGAGATGCAGCAGCAGGGCGCCGGCAGGGCAGTCGCAGAGGGGCTCAGGTGGCCCAGTAAGGATCAGGGAGCAGAGGGGCGGTCCTGCGCGTAGGCTTAGTGGTGGAGATGTGGCTCGCGCGGCTCGGGGGGCAGGGATGAACCGGCTTCAGGCACAAGGCAGCAGTGCGCCGGCGGTGCGGATGCAGAGGGGCTCGGGTGGCTCAGCGAGGCTTAGGGGGTCCCATTCTTCACTAGTGAGCTCCGGAGAATCCGGATAAGTGTCCCGAAGGGTGTGTTTAAAATAGTCCTTTGATCCCCGGCGTGGGTACATAGTGCAGCCGGTCTTCTGCGGCTACGGGATGCCAAAGGAGTTGGTCCAGGGATAAGCACACACGGATGAGTATCCCGAAGTGTGGGTGCTGAATCCTTTGATCCCCGGCGTGGGTACATAGTGCAGCTGATGTTCTGCGTTAACTGGCGCCGAAGGAGTCGGTCCGAGGATAAGCATACACACCCCTGCGCTTTGTCTACAAGGGCCGAATCGAATCATGGAAGAAGAATCATGGAAGAAAATTTCAATTGAGTTTGTATTTTAGGGTTTTTATTGTGAACTCACGTCGCCAGGGGCTCTCCTGCGCCCCTCTGACATATTTGGCATTGCAGCGCTGTAGTCTCGGATATCCGAGTTCTGCCAGGCCGAGCCATTCCCGTCCCAAATTGCCAGAGCCGAACACAACAGGGAGTGTGCCAGCGCGCCCCGTCGGAGGTGCTTGGCTGTTGGCAACTCATCAGCGCAGCGATGTGATCGGCGGTGGGGGTGATGACAACGGCGCAGGGCTGGTACAAGAGGACGCAGCTGTGGACCTTAGTGCTGCTGCAGCTGCACGATGGGTCCTTCTTGGCAGGCTCCGGGGACCTGGCCACCGCCCTGTATGCTGGAGAGCCGGAGGACTCCGAAGAGAAGCTGGTGCTCCGTTTCAACTGGAATACCATCCTGGACTCCCTGCCCCCGGTGCATACCCACGCCTCCCTAACCTGGAGAGCCGTAACAAAAGGACGAGGGAGATGGGGCCGGGTTGGTTCTCAAAACCAGTGGGTGATATATATGAAGGAAAGGCTGCTCTCAGAATAGGGGAAGGGCGGGGAGGGGAGAGGTCAGCCCAGGCGGGACAGATGGGGAGGGGTGAGGTCAGCCCAGGCGGGACAGGTGGGGATGGGTGAGGTCAGCCCAGGCGGGACAGGTGGGGGGGAGAGGTCAGCCCAGGCGGGACAGGTGGGGAGGGGAGAGGTCAGCCCAGGCGGGACAGGTGGGGAGTGGGAGCGAGCGCTCTCGGACTGCACGATGCCTCGAAGGTTGTTGGCTCGCATCGAGGGTGACGGGACACCAGGGTTGACCGCGAATGTGGGATGGGGAGGGCGGGAGAGAGAGGAAAGATTGGTCGTGGCGCGGCGCTAGCAGCGTATACGGCATCTGCCGACACGAGTAACTCTTGCGATTGTGGCGGAAGTCTTCTGTCTGGGGGTGATGGGGGGGCAAAGGGGGATGGGTGCTCTTGGCGTAAGCAGAACCTGTCTGAAGGGGTGGGGGGTCGGTTGCAGGCGTTGCTCGAAGCGATACCCTTACCCAAGGATGTGGACGTGCAGAAAGACGGCCGCATGCGCTCGACGACCGTCACTGCCTGGGCCACCCTCTTGTCGATCGCTCGTTACGAAGCCCTCCCATTTGCGTGGTGCACCAACCCTGGAGCGGCGCCGGCTGAGAAGCGGTACTTGAACGACTCTGCGGATGAGTGGCTCGCGGCGCGTGCGGCTGAGTTCCCGGCGTTTGCGGCACGGATGGAGGAGTTAAAGGTGAGCTGCATAGAGTGTGAAGTGGAGGGATTCTACAGATGATTCCAAAATACAGATCAACACAGATGTCGGGCGTGAGACAGCGCCGTTTCATGGTGGAATTGGACACATTTCTTATTTCGCGCGTGAAGTGCCACCTATCACGCTACTTGCGCCTGCGAACATTCCGGACTTGGGCGAGAGAGGTGTGGAGAAATGCGGGCACGACAGACAGCACGAAGACACCTCCTCTCCACCCGCACTGGGCGTGAAGAGTGATCGTATTGAAGCCGGTATCTCGACAGTATCTCGCCTCTCTTCGAAGCAGACTTTCAATGCGCTGCTTAAGCGTCCCCTGTGTGCCCCCTCCGGCCCCATTCTTTTGGCGTCGGAGACCGGTGCCGCCTGCTGACGTGTGCTCTTCCTGGGTGCGCGCCATGCTCCAGGAGGCGGCAAAGGCCCAGGTGCAAGCATGGGACGACATGCATATGGCGAGGCTGCAGGTGATTAAGAATGAGACGATCCCTCCAGGATCGCGAGTTAAGAGGCCCTTATTCCGCTACCGTACCGTCGCCAGAGCCCGCCAGGTGCGGTGCCCTCTTGCTCCGGACCCTCGCCTTAGATCGACCGTGGATAGCGCGGTGTGCTCGTACGGTGCTCCTTTGCGGCGCGATGCGTGCCTGGTGCGCTGCGCTTCGCCGCTGCTCTGAGGCTGTCGGATGGATGATTAGTTTGATGTGTTCAGTCACCTTGCAACATATTGTATGACCACCACGCCCGTGGCCCTCGGGTGTGCTTTTCCTACGGGACGAATCACTGCTATCTGCGACTGATACAGAGGAGGGGGGAGGGGGGTGCGATGTTCGGGGGAGCAGTGGTTTGAGAGGTTCCTGGCAGCTCACCCTGTTTTCATGCTGAAAAACGTACGGGCCTGCTTGCAAACCACCCATGCTCTCCCCTGTGGCGCAGGGTTTCCGACCTGGCCTGTCACAAGAGCATGCATAACACGCGCGCCGTAGTATAATTTAACATTGACAGCCAGAGGCTCAAACGCGACGACCACTCGCACCTTGCTGCGAGCGGGTGAGGCTTAGCGTGTTCCCTTCGTTGTAGGGCTTGATCTGGCATTATCCGCCTTCATATGCTCCGACCTCCGGGGGCATGTAGCCCCATTGTCCGCACCACACAAAGAAGCGAGATGAACCTCGAGGGAGCGCGCGCGTTGTTTCTGCCGCTGTCGCTGATGATGCTGCCCTCCCGTGAAATGTGAGCCGTCCGTTTTGCCGTCAGGGCCACTGTCGACGGTTCTTGTCCAGCTGGGCCTGCCCCACTGGCCGTGCTGAATTCAAGGCAGTGGCGCCTGAGGACGATGTCTTTTTTTCTTTCGAGGAGCGCACTCTGTCTGCCCGGAGGCCTCTGCCAGTGCGGCGGTGTATGAAAGGCTGGCGGCCTGCAGAAGCTTCGGAGTAAGAACCGGTCTTCTGGAGGACCGGCAGTCAGCTGCCTTCCATGCGGTCCCCTGGGCTGCGCCATCGTCGGCGTGTGCAGCGCCCTGGCGAGCATAGCGCAGCGCTTGCGGATTCATCGGACGAGGGTGGAAAGGTGTAAAGCTGTGGGCCTCTCTTCAACGGTTATGGGCCTCGTGACCGTCTTCCCCTCTTGGGTGGATCTGCCATAGCCAGCGTAAGTTTTCAAGCAATGGAGCATGTCCATTAAATGCTGGTTGCAACAAATTCCCGAGGCAGCTTCAAGCGTGGGCCAACCTGTTGCGAGTACCCACCAATGGGGAACACCGCACCGCTGTGCTTGCAGCCGCTTACGACACATCCGATTGACCGCATTGGTCCGGCAGGTTGGCTTCAACGAGGCCTTCTCTCGTGGTGAGCGTGTCGTCATGCTGAGCACCAACTGGCTCGTCATGGTCATGTTTTCCGTCGGCTTCTTCTACTCGAAGGCCACCCAGTGTTGCGAGTACGTCCATTGGGCTTCCCACCACTGCCCCAAGTAGCACCCTTATCCTGAACTGTGCACGTGGACGCTCCGTTGTGAATCCCGCCCACTGAGGCACGGGAATGGAAATGAACGGAAGTGTGCCCCGTGATGCGGGTTGCTGATGCCCAAAAGCTAAGAATCACTTCTTCTGCACGACGCGCGAGCGCGGTTATTTCAAAAGAACGGCCGCACATGCGGAGAGGTGAGGTGAGGGGTGAAATTGAACCATCCGAGATGGGCGGAAGGTGGCAGTTTGGCAGCGGTACTAGCGGATCAGTGGGGCATCAGCCTTAGTTGCCCGGCACGCCCAAAGACGTGTTCCATCTGCGGCTCCACCGCATGCACTGGCTGGTCCCGCAGAGCAGTGGACGCCAAGCGCTCGGCGGAGCATGCTGACTGCTCCGTTGGGCAGACCACCACCCCGCCCAAACAGTAGGCGCTAGCTGAGAGGCTTGTTCTGGGCTGGTTGGGGTGGAGGTGGGGGTTGGCGGGTGGTGTAGGTTGCTGAGGGCTCATGTCGGATGTGACTCGAATCTGAGCGCCCCCTGCCGGTACGAGGGTGTGGATTACGCCACATGTGCGTTGCTTGCAGAGGGGTGGAAAGAAGACTCGGACCCAGAGGCAGGCACATTCGTGTGCACTGCGTTCCCTCAGGTGCTCGGACGCCCCTTGCACACCTTACACCCTTGTACACCTTGCACACCTTGCACCTGCACACCTCGCACACCTTGCACCCTCGCACCCTCGCACACCTTGCACCTCGCACCCTCGCACACCTCGCACCCTCGCACACCTTGCACACCTTGCACCTCGCACACCTTGCACCCTCGCACACCTTGCGCACCTTGCACACCCTCTCGCACACCTTGCACCCTGCACCCGCACCTCGCACCCTCGCACACCTCGCACACCTTGCACCCTCGCACCCTCGCACACCTCGCACACCTTGCACCCTCGCACCCTCGCACACCTCGCACACCTTGCACCCTCGCACACCTTGCACACCTTGCGCACCTTGCACCCTTGCACACCTGGCACACCTTGCACCCTTGCACACCTTACACACCACAATCTGGCGTGCACGGCATGTTGGCTTTCATGACTCTTTAGTTTTCATATTTTGATTGTCACAGCTAAGCTTTCAGGGAGGAAGGGAAGGAGGCATACAGAGATGTGAACGTCTAGCCCACATGGAAGAAGACTGATAAGTTGTGGAGAGTTGGGAGGGGGGGGATGTTGGATGCGTGCTGGGGGTTTTGAACAGAACACGCTTATCGCCAGACTCTACCTTGTGCTGATAATGTGTGTGTTGCTCATTCCCATACGCCTGGGTCTGAGCACCGTGTTTAGCATGAGCGGGACAATACCACCAGTGCCAGGGCACTGGAGCGTTAAAGATGCCCATATCCGCGTGGTGTTTGGCCCCGTCACCGCAGGCCTCGTACAGGTGCGCCGCCCTGCCGCCCTGCCGCCCTCTCTCTCGCTTGTTGCACCCCGCGCCGTCATTCCGGTGTGGAGGCGGAGAGACCGCCGACAGGAACCGCTGCGCTGTCATCTCGGGTCCTCGAGACTTCGGAAGACGTCGGAGCGCTGCGCTCTCGCTTTAAAGAGAGCAGGTTTTCGGCTGGAGCAATTAGAGGGCAATGCTGATCACTTGGGTGAGAGCCGAAGAGCTGGATTTCATCCCATGACCGGTGCTGGATTTGAGAGCGGCACCGGGCATTCGGAGGGATGGAGTGGAACTCTCCCTCCCGGGTCACATTTCCTCTCCACAGCTTGGGTGTCTCGGCTCCCGAGCACTCTCGTGCGTGTGCCACCTGGCACGTTATGACTGGTGACATTGGATTGCAGGCTACGGCGTTCGTGGCCTACGCCTTGTTTGTGAACCTCACAAAGCTCAACAAGGCCGTAGCCGGCTTATTCGTGACATTCGCCTCCCGGTTTGTGGTGCCCTACATTCGATGGGGAATCGGCGGCGTTCGATTTCTTTGTGCCAAGCTCCCAGCAGTTTGGGGTGACGAGGTGGAGGAGGCGCCACAGAGGGGCTTACTTCTGGGCGCGGCCTGTGGACTGCTCTTGCTCCTGCGCAACAAGTTGTTTGGCAGCCCTATGGATACTTGTGTCTTCGCCGCGGTCATCACACTTTGGCTCATCATATCATATGTGCTACTCGTATATGGTAACTGAACCTAAACGCACGTCTGCCGTGCTCAGCACACCTTGGCTGGCCACCGTGTCACTAGCTTCCACTAGTTATCCCTCTATGGAATCAACGCCCTTTGACAGCCCAAAGTGGCAACCCCACCAGATGAGAGAGAGAGAGAGAGAGATGAGCTGTGAGGGTGGGCGATTTTCTTTCTCATGGTTGCTGCATCGCTCAAGCCCACTAATGCAGCGACGCGGCATCTTCCTGTGGGTTCATGGGCACGGGCATGCATATCCCTTGTGGGCATCACAGCCGAACTGGCATGCATGCCTCTTGCCAACGGGCCATGAGAGCTTCGCTGCGTTGTCAGCCGTCAATTGCCACCCTTGTAGCGCGTTTTTAGCGCAGTAGGCTGTGTGTATCACAATAGTTCCAGCTCCCCGGCATCGTGAACACACCGCAGATGTCCGCAGCAGTGGGTGGATGGGTGGCTGTCAGCTACAACCGCCGGCAGGGAAACAACACAGGCTTGCAGTGACGAGATCTCCGATGAAGGCAGCACACAAGGGGCATCAGGTCATGGTGTCTCGGATTGTCCGGAGACTGGGGGGGGGCAGGAGGAGGAGGAGATAACCCGTAGACGCTTGAAGAGGGCCTTTACACCTCAGAGTGTCGGACACGATGAATGCATAGCTGAGAGCGCATGCTCAAGCATTTGCCCAACAGCAGTGCTGCATACTGCCACCATGATCAGCGCTCGCATCCTGCTATGTGACCGGATTTCATGTGGGTAAGCAGAGAAGTGCCGGAGCGGGCATCCCATCCACGCATCGCTGGAAGAAGCAGGGTCGGATTATGATCTTTCTTGGTCGGGTGGGCTGCAATTTGACTTGCGCCGGTGCGCTGTGGATCTGCCCCTGACAGGAGCCCAGTTGCACGACTATATCGGGCCGGATGCAGGGCCAACAGTGATGACTGCCTGGGGCTGGGCTCTGCTCTTCGAATTATTTGGGAAAGAAATGTTTCGAATCGTGGCGATGAAAGTACTAATTGGCTACGCCATGGGAAAACTGAACAGCATGATGCTTGGTAGTTCATCGAGTGTATTCCGGTGGTACGAGACCTTCATTGCCTCCCATCTCAAAATCGAATATTCGCGAGGGGTCAACGCATTTCACCTTTTTACTGGCGGTTTTGGTGATGTAACACATGGTGCCGAGTATGAAGAAGATGGTGCGAATGATGCGGATGCCTTTGGTTCAGGCTTTGACTAGCGAAATGACAGGGGCGTATGTGTAGGTTGTTCTCGGGCAAGTCATCTGTGTGCAGGAGCAGAGCTGTTGAATTTTAACGACATCCGATTAGTGACTTCAGTATTCATATCAAACGGCACACTGCATGACATGCATGGAAGCAACTGGCATTTATCTGGCTGCCGCTGTTAGACAGCAGGCCAGATAAGTGAGCCATCTCTTTTCGTGAAATTTCGGCATCTGTATATAAACTACCATTGACCTCTGCGGGGTGTGGCTTGGCGCAGCGTCTGCTGCATGCTTAGATGCATATAACATATACATGTTTACGATTGCATCAAAATGTGGACGGTCGTGATTACATATGATATAATTCATCGGTAGCGATTCGTGCCCTGCGGGCAGTCGCGAGTCGCATAATGCAATCGCACAGCATACCATTGATGATGAAGTCGATGACACATCCGTCATCGCACCATTCGGTCGGCCGCGCCAAGTCGGTAGTGGGGCGGGGGAGAAAGTGGGCACGTTTTTTCCAATGACTATGAGTCCACAGTCCCGTCCAGGGAAGATATCTTCCGTTGAGCTGGCACGGCCCCACATCAAAATTTCTTTCGGCCCGCCTTCGGCCCGCCCGGTCTAAACTAGAAAATGCCCGCCGCAAGCGCGAAAATTTTAATCTTAAGTATGGGAAATGCAAAAATCGCAAAATTTTTATCAAAATTTTAGAAGTTTGCGCCAAATTCGTTCGGCGGCCCCAAAGCGAATTTCTCTTTCGGCCCCTCTTCGGCCCGGGCCTCGTTTTGGCGACTCAGTTCGGCCCGGGGCCGGCCAATCGGGGTAAGATATCTTCCCTGGTCCCGTCGTCCGCACACTCGCACAGTAGATGGGGATCTATAAATATATGAATACATACAATAATAAAAGAATACATTTAACATTATGAAGGCGCGGTGCTTTGGACCCTCCCGTCTCCTCTCCTGTATCAATATGCAATTACACAATGTCGAATGGCCTAAAGGGGGGTGTCACGCTAACACGGTTGTATCACGATTGCCAAAATGAAATTACACATATAGAAATACAAATACCACAGCACGAGCGCCTCTAGCAGAGTGCGTTTCGTTCAGCGGCGACATTCATGCCACGAATAACCTATTCGGCGTACGCATACTGTGACACGACGCGACGTTCGTGACCGTGTCACCAACTTTCATTCTCGGAGCTTTCGCGGTTTGCGGGCATCACCCGTAATGAAGTACTGTAAGCGGCCGAATCCCCTGCGGGGCTCGGCCAGCCCAGTGGAGGGGTGGAGGCTCCTCCCCTCCTCCCCTCCCCCCCAAAGTGAAGTAAGCGGCCTAATCCCCTGCGGGGCTCGGGCCCAGGCCCCCCATACCCCCCCTCCCAATGTGAAGTAAGCGACCGAATCCCCTGCGGAGCTCGGCCATGGCCATGCCCATACAGGCGACGTTCATGGCAGTGTCACCAACTTTCATTCTCGGAGCTTTGCGGACTGCGTCTCATGTCACATAAAAACCTGGCGACCACGTACTGAAACACCAGTGTGACGACCACGACCACGACACACGGGAAATCATTTTTGTGTATAATTCCTGTTCCAGCCCATACAGGCGACGTTCATGACAGTGTCACCAACTTTCATTCTCGGAGCTTTGCGGACTGCGTCTCATGTCACATAAAAACCTGGCGACCACGTACTGAAACAACAGTGTGACGACCACGACCACGACACACGGAAAATCATTTTTTGTGTATAATTCCTGTTCTAGCCCATACAGGCGACGTTCATGACAGTGTCACCAACTTTCATTCTCGGAGCTTTGCGGACTGCGTACGGCGTATTAAGAGTGTAATGAAAAGCGCGACGGATTCCTTTTCGATTCCTCAGATGCGAATTATATTTTTCATTGTTTACAAATTCCGAATAGCCGTTCGATTAAATCAAAAGGACATCTAAACCGTTATCGAAATCGCACCGGTATCTTTCTGGAATCTGTCCGCTTCCGTTCGCGCTTCTTATGAGAAGCGGTTTAGTGGCTACTTTGTAAACCATGGTTTTGGCCCGACTGTCACCACTGCGTTCACGGACACGATGGGCAGATCGTTCGATCCCACGCTCCTGTGCATTTTTTGATCGTGTAAAAACCAAAACCATGCCTCCAAACCATGGTTTCGGTTTTCATGATTTTCTCCAAAACCATGGTTTTGGAAAGGAATATTGTGTACACGTCCGCGACAGCCTGTCTGCCGACGTGTCTCGTTACGTGAGACAATTCTGAACCGTGGGTTCGCGAAACCACGAAAAGCGTGGTTTCGGGAAACCACGGGGGGGGGAAACCACGCTTTTCGTGGTTTGCGAAACCACGGTTTGGGGGAACGTCAGCCATCGTCATCCAGATGCATAATGTGAAAATCGAATTTAGGAAATCTGAAGATCGACTCGAACGCCCCGAGCTGATGAACGAAATCTGAAATCTGAAATCTGATGACCGAATGTCGAATTCAGATATCAATTCGACATTTGCTGACATCGTGATGACATGGTATCGCGAAACCACAGTTTCCAAACCGTAGTATCCCGAAACCACAGTTTCCAAAGCGTGGTTTCGCGAAACCACGCTTTTCAAACCGTAGTTTCGCGAAACCATGGTTTGGGGGAACGTGACACGCGATCAGCAGATCCCCCGCCACCCAGGCGCCACCAAGCGGGATATTCGGGGGAATATCGCGAAAAGCGTGGTCGTTTCGCGAAACCACGGTTTGTAAACCATGGTTTCGCGATACCATGGTTTACAAAGTAGCCACTAAACCATGAACTTCTCATTAAGCGCTTTACACTGTGAAAACCTAGTGCGCAGGGTAGATTAATGAAGAGATTGACAAGTCTCGTCGCGATATATTAGAAGCGAATAATGTTTAATATAAGGTATTTTGAACGCTAGGAAGCATCCCCGCACAGATTCGGTGACTGGAAGCAGATCCCGGATTCCCCGCTTCGTGTGGCGGAAGCGGGAACCGGCATCCGCAAAACGGCATTCCCTTCGGTATCCTGCCGAAGGGAACGCTAAGAAATAGTAATAACAACGACTGAAACATATTTTCAACGCTGTATGTGTGCATCTGTGTTTCATTTGGTCATTTGGTTCACACGCTTCGAGCCCCGCGGCACATCCGGGATGGCGCGTGTAAGTTACTAA
This sequence comes from Cymbomonas tetramitiformis, assembly GCA_001247695.2. NCBI lineage: Eukaryota > Viridiplantae > Chlorophyta > Pyramimonadophyceae > Pyramimonadales > Pyramimonadaceae > Cymbomonas > Cymbomonas tetramitiformis. The sequence continues at coordinate 5,109 of LGRX02014406.1, read as the reverse complement.
ATACGCAAACCAACGCAGGAAGTACGTCCATATGGGCTGTTGAACAAACGTTACTTGGGGCGTTGCGAGAAACCGATGGGAACAGCTGCATTCGTACATCTCTAGAGATGATGTAAAGAAGTAGCATGCCAAATCTTTGCGAGAAATTGGATTCACGCAAATCCCCAAAGACCGTTTGGGAGGACCTAAGCCCTCGACGCTACCTCAAACCTTCAGAATGCCCTTCCGGCAGACATTGGTGTCCTTTAATTGCACCTGTTCCGGGGCGGCTACATATAAGCAATCCCAAAATTAACGCTATAAGTATTTAATCTTGGATTTTATCTCCATCGCGTTTTTAAATATGGTCTTAATACGCCGTACTGCGTCTCATGTCACATAAAAACCTGGCGACCACGTACTGAAACGAAAGTGTGACGACCACGACCACGACCACGACACACGAGAAATCATTTTTGTGTATAATTCCTGTTCCAGCCCATACAGGCGACGTTCATGACAGTGTCACCAACTTTCGTTCTGGGAGCTTTGCAGACTGCGTTTCATGTCGCATTTTCTGATATAAAAACCTGGCGACCACGTACTGAAACGAAAGTGTGACGACGGACGTACCCGACACATTAAACGCCGCATGGGCCCTCCGTCGGAGACGGGAGGGTATAAATGAATATGACACAACCTATATTAAATGTTTCAACAACTTGAAACCCTAGAACCTGACCAATAATTTGAACATTTTGGTGCAGCTCGAGAGCTAACGTCAAACATTTGAAGCAGCTGTCGTGTGGTGCACTCTGCTGGTTTAGTTCCAGGATGTTCTAATGCTTCTATTGGGTTGAACATTCTACTCATCCCGCAACACATATTTGAATAAAAGTTATTTCATTTTCTTTTACAAGAAACACGTAAGGAGTTTGTTCTCGTAGAGCGCATAGCGTGTAAACAACACGAACGTCTCTAACGATTTCACCTAACACGCAAATATCTCAATATATAATAGCGCAGGGCTGTCATAGCGCCTCGCACTTTGGCGTCTGTGCCTGTGTACCAGTGCAGTAGACTTAGGAAGCGCTCGGGCAGGATGTACTTGAATGCATCCGAGGTGCACACTGCTGTTCGCAGTGAGCTTCGCCGCTTTCTTCAGCTCGACCCCCAAGTAACTCTTTCGAGAGTCGTTCCCTACTGTTCCCTACTGTTTCCTTGTAGCTGTAAATTCTGTACTTGGAAAAGGAAAATATGCTGACGCTCCCTTTCGGCAGCCGCCTTAAATTCACTTCAAAGTTGTGCCGACAGGAGCTTCTCAGCGCAATGACTCAGTGGGCTGCCAAAGGTGACACCTTGCGCTATGGATTGTCACTATAAGGATGCGCGAAGCTACTTTCGAAGTGGAGTCGCACACTACATGCACATACGCATCGTCATCTAGAGCGGTGATCTATTCATTCTAGGAACTTCAAGTTGAGCGTTATGGTGTAAGACACTACCTAGTTGACTCACTATCGTGCAAACACCGTCCTGATCTCCTTGATGCCGCTCAGAGGACCGGAGTCCCGCTCGGCATCGGCGTCATCTGCGACTATCTTGCAACAGCGAGGTTTGCTGTACTGCATAATCATCAGCGAGGCCGCTGAATCGGGTCTTAGGTTGCGGCAGCTCTTACGGAGACCCAGCACCGCGGGATGCCCACCTCAGGTCTCGGGGCGTGGCAGCTTTTACGGAGACTCAGCAACGCGCGGGTGGCGGAAAAGCTGAGCCCAGAAGCTCTCAAAGTGTTCCTCCTCAACTGGTCCGCCTGGGTGCGGTTCAGCTCACTGAGCCTTCGTTACAGTTTCGTTTCTTTGCGCGAGGGACAACTCGCCCTCTCGCTCTCTCTTACGGAGGGTCGCCATACGTGAAACTACACCTCCGCTGACCACACGGCTGTCTCCCGTGATGACTACTGCTCACAGGTATTTAATGAGCTCGCACAGCTACAGGCTCATAGTGAGGTCTGTCCCGTTTCCACTAAATGAAGACGCGCCCTTCCGCGCGTCACAGTTGTAGTTCGTGGTCAGCTTGCCCCCGTGCCTTACGCACACATAATACGGTCAGCCCTGTTCTCGACCTTATTGCCGCCTTAATCTCTCGTTGGACGTCCTCAGTTTCCTACCCGCACCTCATTCTCGCAACATACGGGGGGCCTGCTGCCCGCACTGCGAATTCCTTCCCCGGGATAGGTCGTCAGCCTCATTCCCGCGAAGCCCAGCTCGCCGTACTCTCACGTTTTGGCCGGCAGCCGCGCGCCCCCGAGGAGAAGTCGAACTATTTCTCGTGTTGCGTCATAAACTGCACTGCCACGTCATCCGCCTCTGAGCGTTGCCACCTGATCGGTGTGCTCCAGGGCGGTCAACACGCGACGTTTACGGCTCTCTTCACAACGTACACGCAACTGCAGAGCAGCTGCCAGCTGGACCATTCCGAAGTGCTCTTTGCGGCTTTCCAGGTTCCTCCACCATCGCCCTGCTGGCCCCCAAGATCCAGGAGGAAGCCCGTGTCCTCGTCCCCAGGCGGGTCCTCGCGGTAGGCCCAGGCTATTGCGCCCCCAGGCAGGCCCCCAGGCAGGCCCCCAGGCAGGCCCCCAGGCAGGCCCCCTGGCAGGCCCCAGGAGAAACCCGGGCAGTCGCCCCCTTCAGCAGCAGCCCAGTCTACGGTGCGCGGAGCCCACAAGCACCATCAGGCAGAGGTCTAAGAAGCCCCACCCCCTGTGGTTATTGGGGATTACCGGCCAGCTCACAGCTTTGGTGGTACTCAGAGACCTCGGGTGGGGTGGGTTCCGGTTCGCTGATTCCAGGAGTTATCGCAGCAGGCTCAGAAGCTCAGCCGATTGAGCGCCGAGATCGAGGCCCTGCGAGATGGGCAGGAGCAACTCCGTCTCGTGCGCGCCCGGCAAGCAAGATCGGAGGGGGCTGGAGCACTGCCATGTCACCTGCATGGTGGGGAGGTTGGGACTCTTGTGGGGCTATTTAAGAAACATGAAGTGGAAGTGATGGCTGCATAGACTAAAGGGCGGTCGCTCGGGAGGCGCACCGGGCAGGGAGTGGCGTGTCGGGCACTCACTTAGGACGGTTAGCGGGGTTGGGAATGCGGTGCGGTGTGGTCGCAATTCCATCTGCGCTTTAGCAACTGAGTGAATTCTAACGCCAGGAAAGAGCACTGTTGGAGTTTCTTCTGCGGGTCTGGTGCTGCTGTCATAATGTTTGGAACGCTGCCGGCTGGTGGTGCAGGACGCATGCAGCAAGCTCAAAGCGGCCGCTGCAAAAGACAAAGTAACCCCTTTGCCCCCCTGCCCCACTGTGTATTCTGGGCCCTTAGTGGCCGCCCTCTCCTATCATGCTCCACCGGCGGTGTTCTCGGGCCGCGTCAGGTGCTCATTCCCCAGCAGCCACAGACGCGCTTGCTTCATTTGACCGCAGCTACTGCTCTCCGTGGGCTGAGACGACAGAGCTGCAGGGCCCGCTTGTCATCGGCCAGGGGGCACTCTGCAGGAGGATGACGGTATTGTCATCAGCCGGGGGGCGCTCTGCGGGAGGATGACGGTACGATTGTCATCAGCCGGGGGGCACTCTGCGGGAGGATGACGGCACAGGCGGGAAAGGTGCAAATGGTGGAACTGACTTCCCGGCTCAAAAGCTGTGAACACCAGCTGGCGCTTGAGGTGGAGACTCGTGCGGCCACGGAGAGCATTTTGGAAGACACGGAGGCAATTCTCGAAGAGGCCTGCCCTGCACCCTACGCTCGCACGCTCCTCTCCTTCCCCCCTCCCAGCTTGCCACATACTCGAAGAGGCCTGCCCTGCACCCTACGCTCACTCTCCTTCCCCCTCCCAGCTTGCCACATTCTCGAAGAGGCCTGCCCTGCACCCTACGCTCGCACGCTCCTCTCCTTCCCCCCTCGCCATCTACGACATGCTCGCTTAAGCCAGTCGATGCCTCGGTCGTTAATGCCAGCTGGCACCATTTGGTGCCCCCGTGACGACCGACCACTGTTTGCGTTTTGAGAGGCCAATCAGCACGCTGCAATCATTTGTGGCAGCTGCTTTTTCGTAGAATGTCCATTATGCCTACAAATATGATCATATACCTACGGGCTCCCTTTGAGGACAGGGGACACGGGGTTGTTCTACCAACACGGAGGACAGGGGACATGGGGTTGTCCCAGCAACACGGAGGACAGGGGACATGGGGTTGTCCCAGCAACACGGAGGACAGGGGACACGGGGTTGTCCCAGCAACACGGAGGACAGGGGACACGGGTTGTCCCAGCAACACGGAGGACAGGGCATATGGGGTTGTTCTACCAACACGGAGGACAGGGGACACGGGGTTGTCCCAGCAACACGGGAGGACAGGGGACATGGGGTTGTTCCAGCAACACGGAGGACATGGGACATGGGGTTGTTCCAGCAACACGGAGGACAGGGGACACGGGGTTGTTCCAGCAACACGGAGGACCGGGGACACGGGGTTGTCCCAGCAACACGGCGGACAGGGGACACGGGGTTTATCCAGCAACACGGAGGACAGGGGATATGGGGTTGTCCCAGCAACACGGCGGACAGGGGACACGGGGTTGTTCCAAAGCAACACGGCGGACAGGGGATATGGGGTTGTCCCAGCAACACGGAGAACAGGGGATACGGGGTTGTTCCAGCAACACGGAGGACAGGGGACACGTGGTTGTTCCAGAAACACGGAGGACAGAGGATACGGGGTTGTCCCAGCAACACGGAGGACAGAGGATATGGGGATGTCCCAGCGACACGGCGGACAGGGGATTCGGGGTTGTTCCAACAACACGGAGGACAGGGGACACGGGGTTGTCCCAGCAACACGGCGGACAGGGGATACGGGGTTGTTCCAGCAACACGGAGGCTCACACTCTCTGAAATCGGGGGATTAGGTGATTACAGCTGCGCAAGGAGGCTCAAGACCGTCAACGGCAGCACACCGAAGCTTCTCATAAGCTGCAGGGGGAGGTACGCGCCAGCCTCCCAGTGGCCTTGTGCGTGGTGTAAGCTGCAGGGGGAGGTACGCGCCAGCCTCCCAGTGGCCTTGTGCGTGGTGTAAGCTG